>JAIPRM010012077.1:0-12389 GCA_025469315.1 Stegophylla sp. TES_Ste_2020 | reverse complement strand
AATCTAGAGGCGAATCCGGTTTCAAAAATTTATTGATCTAAAATTTTGGACAATTATTTATATACGAAAAAGTGTTAACAGAAAAAAAAAAAAAATAAAAAAAAATAAACATCATTGTAAAAACACTAGCTTCTTCACTTTGTTCAGAATCTAAAATATAACCTAAGAAAGTATCGATTGACATGTTTACAAAAAAAAAAAAAAAATGTTCACGGGTCTTAATAATTAGAGTGGGTTACATATTATATTTTCTGTATCAAGCATAGGATTTTTAAATCTGCAGATGAATCAAGTGTCACCGGTTATCGACGCGTCACAATTGTACGGGACCACGCCAAGTAAAGCAGCAGAACTTCGTACTTTATACGACGGACTATTAAAGACTGAAACGATAAATGGACACCACTTTTGTCCAATGTTGAAAAGAGAAAAATCGTTGATGTGCGATGGACGAGATAACGTGACCACTTGTTTTGACGGAGGTAATGCTCAGACATGGAATATAATATTATTTTTAGGAAATTATGACCATTAAAGTGTATTTTTTTTTTTTTTTTTAACAAACACGTCTCTCTATTACTATACGGGGTGATTCACTTATGATGCTTACCCCCTTTTTTGGCAAAAGATGGAAAAATTTAGATTTGTTTTTAGAATGTTCAACCTATTTTTGACGGTTGTACGATACTTGGGCGCGGACAGTTGGGTGCGAAAAAATTACAATAATAATATCATGCAATTTATTCTTAAAAATAATTAGCTCAAACTCGTTAATAGATACGCTATTCAATTATATCACAATAAACACAAAATGTATCCAAATTGTTGAGCATATTTAATATACATACACATGTTACGGGCAAAGTAAGAAATCGGCCATTGTATATAATGACCGGGCACTGTGCACAATGACCGATTTTCAAGGGCAAAGTTGTAACGATTTAACATTGCCCGGGCATTGCATATACAGTGCTCAATTAGATTTGGGCACTGTACATTCCGTCGGCGTAGGTTAGTTCACCGGGTGTTTGGTCGACTCGCCGCTTCGCTCCGCAAATAAAAAATAACCTCGGCTTGCTGTGCGACGTGGGGACATATAAAAGTGTGCTAATAACAAGCGGCGACCACTGCCTATTTGAT
This sequence comes from Stegophylla sp. TES_Ste_2020, assembly GCA_025469315.1. Classification (NCBI taxonomy): domain Eukaryota; kingdom Metazoa; phylum Arthropoda; class Insecta; order Hemiptera; family Aphididae; genus Stegophylla; species Stegophylla sp. TES_Ste_2020. Next base: position 11,249 of record JAIPRM010012077.1, on the reverse strand, counting down.
ATGTAAATTAAATAAATATAGTTCAATAAATAATAATCAATATTATAAATAAAATGATATAAAATAAATAATAGTGCAAAAATTTTGATATGATTGAATGTGATAAATTATCAGTTGGTACCTATACGTTTTAAAATAAACTTTAAAAATGTGTAATTAATTAATTAAAGACCACAAATCATAAAGAATTATTCGCACCCAATTATATTCGTTCCCAATTGTCTTTGCGCCTTAAAGTCTGGCACCCAATTGTCGACATACCATTTTGATGCTGCCATAAAATATAATTGCAACTATAAATTATAATAAAATAATGTTGAATACGAAATTATGACTAACAATAATATATTTTTGTTTCAAACAAATATAATATGACGATGTTATATTATTAGCCACAGCAGAAGTTCCCAATGTGTGGGTCACTGATCATTTTTAGATGATTTTACATAAAAGAGAGAGGATAAAAAATAAAATTCCAAATCGATCCGTGAAACCTTTAATGGATAAATGAAGTTTGAAGAGTTCATGTTATTATGAAATCCATAATCATCGATTATAACTTACAAAGTCTATTTTTAATTTAATTAAAATTTATTGCAATCACATTTTCTCTTATAAGTATTTGTGTTTTATTTTAGACATATATATATATCAGTTTAAACCATTGAAATTATGTTTATGTTTATCGACAGGTGATCCGAGAGTAAATCAACACTTGGGGATAACGGTGTATCAGACCATGTTCACCAGATTTCATAACTATTTGGCCAGTCGGTTTCAGATGCTAAATCCACATTGGTCAGACGAAAAGCTGTATCAAGAAGCTAGAAGATACGTAGGAGCCATAAATCAAATCATATTATATCGCGATTACTTGCCCATGACGATTGGTATGCCTATATTTTATAATTACAATATATATATGGTATATAATACCCATGGTGTGAAGTGTACTAGCGTTTTTATGATTATTTATGTATTTCAATGATTTGTATAAATGATGAATCATGCGTATGAAAGTAAAAATGAAGCATGCGCCTCAACTCCACCAACACAAACATTAATAATAATGTATAAGATTTATATATCTTACGCGTAAATGCATGTGTAACTACTATTTTAATTAAGTGATGTATGTTATATAAAAGTTCCTATTTTACATGAACGTAAATAAATAGGTACATGAATACTATATTATACAAACGTATGTGCTTAAAATGTGTTCGCTGCAGGGAAATCATTCATGAGAACTTTTGAATTGGCTCTTCGTTCCAGAAAAAGAACCGATTATAATGAATCGATAATCACCCAATTGACCGTGGAATTCGCAGGAAGTGCTAGTCGTGTAAAACACAATATAGTGCCTTCAAAATACATGTAAACCTATTTTTTCTATCGTTAAATTTAAATCACACTTGTGTTTTTTTCAAAACAGTTTTGTCAATAAACATTTTGATCTGATGAACATTGTCCATCTTCACGAGTACATGTCGAATCCGCATGAATTGGTAAAAGACGAAAATTTTGATGACTTACTTAGAGGTATGACTCGATCATCAGGACGTTCTCCAGCACCTTCGTACAATTTTCAGGTAAAATGTTCATCCTCTCGAGACCTTCATAAATACGTATTTCGAATGGGGCTGTAACCCATAAACGCAAAATGTAACCCAAACGCGACCCAAAAGCGCAAAAATAAACATCCCATAAGCGCAAAAAAAAAAAAAAAAATCATCGTTTTAATATCCCATAAGCGCAAATAAATTTTACTAAAATAAAAATCAAATTTATTTTATTAAAAACACACCTATTTATAATTTACTGAGCCCTCAAGTTATTATTATAAAATATATAATATATTATCATTATTGCTATAGTGACTACCTTAAAATTAAATACGAAATTTGAATCCCATAGTTTTTAAGTAATTCATCGAGAAGATTTGTTTTGAAAAATGTAAATGTGTTAAATTATTATTTGTTGAGCTTTTAAAGTTATTGTTATAAAACGTATTATGTATAATTAATAATATAATGTGTCAAGTTCAGAATCATTTTTTTCGTATTCAGTCTGAAGTTACAATTTTTCAGTTTGTCTGTACTTAGCTTGTCCTAGGTGAAACCGGCCACATTTAATTTTTGCATTTGGAAAAATACGCAATGGTCTATTATTATGAGGAGATAATTCAAAACCTAAAATTGTCATTTCAGATTATAGTCTGTTATTACAAACTATTTACTTGAGTGCTAATAAATGGTTATCATAATTTTTTACGATAAAACACTAAAATCATTTTTGTAGAATATAAAAGTACAGTGTATTTGAGTACTAAACTACTAAACATAATAAGTTTCAAAATATTAAATTTGCGCTTTTATCCCATAGCCAAAGTACGAAAGCGCAAATCAATTTTGCGCTTATGGGCTATTGGTAAAATGGACCTTTTGCGCTTTTGTATATCACCGATTTCGAATATTCGAGCATAAACTTAAAGACCTTTTAATTGTACATTTTATCATTTATGCCTTACATATTGTATTAGTATGCATGCAGTAGACGAATAATTTAAGTATCATAAACTCCATATTGTGTAGAATGAAATGACGGATTTGAAATATTGAATTACTGTACAAAATGAATGTTAAATATTTATGATACACCTGTGGGAATTTAAATTATTAGCAAATCCAACGGTTTTTCATCAACATAAAAACATGACCTAACTTTTATTTTTGATTTACATTCAAATGATAATATATGTTAATTTTAAATTTAATATTACAGTGAAATTTGAATATCAAATACTTATACATAATATACCCAGTGGATTTGTTGACTATTGGTGAACTCAACAAAACATCACAATGATTTCATCAATATTAATTTTAATGAGCTATCTTTTATTTTTAATTTACATAATAATAAATCTTAGCTAGTCGATCATATTTTTAGATATCGAATTTCATGTATCATTTTTTCAATAATGGCGATCAAGATTTACTCGCCATAGACATTCAAAGAGGGCGTGATCTCGGCTTACCGACTTATAACACGATGAGACATATGTGCGGCTTCCCGAAAGCATTGAGTTTCGAAGACTTATCTATTGCGTTAACGAGCTCAGTAAGTTTATAATTATTATTTTTATTTTCCAAAAACCGATATAATTTAATTAAAATAATCAAACGCTTGATAAGAAGTGTCAGGACGTAGGTCGAGAAAATGTTACACAATTTTTTTTTTTCACTATCTACAACAGTAATGATATTAATGAACGATAATAAAATGAGGAGGGCACGTGGAAAAGATTCTGAGAACGTGTATTTTTATGTATAGAACATATGCGTTGGCCATGTTGTTAACCCAATAGTGATGTGAGACACCGATAACCAGGGGCAGACTGAGGGGTTATCGGTCCGGCGGAATTACGCCTATGGTAATTATTGGTAAGTATAGGTAAAGAAAAAAAATATTATGCCTATGCATAGGTTCTGAAACACACAAAATTCACTTCAATTATACACGGGTTTATGCATGCATATATATATATATATATATATATATATATTTCCGTATGCACAGTTAAAAAAAAATATTATAAATTAACTATATTAAAATATATTTTGAACTTCACACAATTATTATTACAAAGGCTATACACTAACATCATGATTAATATGATTAATGTTGTTAGCTCGTTTAAGGCTAACAATAATATTGTACTTGATCAGTGTTCCTCGGATAATAGCAGATGCAAAATACGTGATTTAAAAATGATGCGTTTTGATTTTCTCAAAATTGTACACTATCGTCTAGTTCAATTTTTTTTTTTTTTTTTATCTGACGGATAGTAATACTATGGTACAATCCAAACCAATGTACAACGTATTTATCATATTAAGGAAATCACTAAATAATATAATATGCATTTCAACAAAAGTTGATAATTTTTTCAATTAAATTTTTACCTCATCAACATTAATGTGATATCAAAATAATTGTGCTGTCGATCATTTAGCAAATCGATACTTTGAAGAAAAAGTATGCGACTGTGGACGACATTGACTTTCTAGTAGGCGCTTTGCTCGAACCACCGTCTGGTGACGGAATGGTTGGCCCGACTGCCAGGTGCATAATAGCCGATACGTTTTATCGTCTCCGGTACGGCGATCGATTCTTTTTCGACGTGCAGGATCAACCAGGAAGTTTCACTCCGGGTATGACATTTATAGCCTCTTTGAATTCCGTTTAGGTACTTGCCTATACATTTTAATAAAAACACCAACAATAGCATTTAATATAATATTATTATGTTGTGTTAATACGTCCAACTAGAACAATTAAAAGCTTTGATGGAGATTGACCTCGGACATATATTTTGTGCCACGTCTAACATTGGTGACGTACCAATCGATACATATAGGCACCTAAAACCAGGGTAAGAATTGATTTCTAGTTACATAGAATATTGTTGTACGAATGCTTACATTTTTAATCATTATCAATGTTTAATAGGTATGTAATTAATTTATAAGCTATTATAATCTGTGATGTTCTCGGGATCGTTAACTGGGAAAGGGGGGGGGAGAGGGAAGGAGAAAAAACATTTATTACAAAGTGAGAAGTGAGAATAATTACCCTCTCTCCCCAAATCGCTCAATTACAATGAAATGTACAATAAATCTCAATATTTATTATTTTTCATTACGTGTGCCCTAATATTAAGTAAAAAAAAAAAAAAATCGTTTTCTTTTTTAAGAGTTTAGTGAATGTTTAAATAATACGAATTTGACAAACATGATTATATTAATATTAAATATAAGATATGGAATGAATTAGATTCATCAATTTAATTTAATTTAATCGATTTATTCTTAGATCCACATACACGAACAGTTGCAGCACTCATTTATTGAAATTGGATCTCAGCGCTTGGAAAGAGGAATCAGATTCTTGGCATAGGCACCGATATCAGGGAGCAATGGGAGCAAACGCTCCCCTTCATAGATTTTGACGGGGGCACTGCCCTCGTTCTTCGATATTAATAGGGAGTAAAACGTAAAAAGTATTTTGCTTTTTTGTACAAAAATGATTTAAATATTATTTATAGCTAACGAGTTTTGGAGAATTTGAATTTGATTTTGAGGGGATAAGCCTCCAAAATTAGGCTTCTCTCTTCCTATTTCCGCCTATTTATCGAACAAAATTAACATAAATTCTCAACTTAAACGCGCATTACGTATAAATTATTTTTCACGACCTCCCATTTTCAAAAAGCTGGGTAAGGAAAAGAAAATATGTAATTTCTGACATCAATAGCTCAGTAATCGTATCATATATATATATATTATGTATTATTGTATATTTTTTAATTGTAATTACTGAAAAATACTTTAGTCATTATTTTACTATTATAAAAATATAATGATCATTTTTTTCTGGACCTCATTTATTTATTATTTTATTCTTCCGGACTCCAACAGCAATTATTACTTGCCGATCTTATACGATCTTCGAGTAACCTAACCCGTCACTACCCTCCCCCCCTTCTGGATCGTACGTCGTTATTGTGTGCAGACCCCGAAATCGTATACTTAACTTGGGTGTTGAGACAAACGTCGTCGAAAACTTTCCGTGTACACCTTACAACAGGTGTCGCCCAACCTTTTTAATCACCTGTGGGCCAATTTTTTATGAATTTTTCATCGAAGCCCACGTGACAAAAGGAGAAAAAATGTACATATACCTACCTATTTACATTGAATTTAAAATTATATATATATAAAAATCAAACGGATAATATTATTGATAAACGCCATCAGCAAATTGATAAAATGGATTTAAACAATTATTTTAAACCATTTTATTCAAAAATTAAAATCAATGATAAATTGTTTTCAGTTATTCAAATCTTAGCCGGGCTCATCTTAGCCGATAAAAATTTATATGATACTAAATTCTCATTAAATTCTACAATGTTCAAGATTAAGTTTAATGTTCACATTTAGTGTTAAAAGTGAATTAAATGAAAAACAAATAGATAAAAATGGAGAGATGTATTCTCTTCTTTTTTTTTATTTCAAAATTCTCGTTACGTTTTCAGTTTCTACACCAACAGTTTAAAAGTAGTCATTTTCAACTTTGAAAAAATGTCATAACGAGTATATATTTTATAAGGAACGCGTAAAGGGAAGATATGACTTTCCAAAATGTAAAAAATTAGATTCATAAATGGTTTACCTGGCCATGTAATGATATAAATTTGGAGAATTATTTGTAACCAGCGCCCATCCCAAAATAATCCTAGATTCGCTCGTGGTGATTATTATAATAAACTATATTATACTATTACTATTACTATACCGACGTTCGCTTCGTTACACCATATCGGTCACCCATCCAATGTCGTTATCGTTATATCATGATGTCAATGTCTAAACGTTTATTTGGAATAGATAATAATAATTATTATAAATGAATCACAGAGGTACAGGGTATGAAAACTAAATCGAATTACGAGAGACAAAAAACAATTCGCAGTAGATCTACCGTTATTGGACAGGATGGTAACTTCTAAGGACCCAATCATTTTTATTATTAAAATTATTTCAATTACGACTACAATGAGTTGATATTTAATTCAGGTAAGAAAATAAATTACAAAAAACGAGCAGTTCTAATATATTTATTATTTGTTTTCGAAATAAATGCAAGTCAGTTTTTCATAATATATATATTTTACTATAATATAAGTACTAAACATAGCTGGTTCGAGGCACCGTACTTGATGGTATTATAATACTTGGCTTATTAAATTGTAGTCCAAAATATGGTTTTGGCAGCGCTGAATAAATCGGGGGTGCAAAGGGTACAACGCACTGGGGCTCCACGATATTGTGTACAATCAGTGGCTCGAAATTACTGTTTCAATTTGGAATAGCGTAAGCTATTATACCGAAAAGCCGGTAAATTTCGCATGAATATTTTTGTTCTTTGGGTGGGATACTCATGGTGGGTGTGTTGAATTTTAAAGAAAAGATAAATGATTTCTTCAATGAAACGATTCCGAGTGGAGCTCAAGTAATACACAACAATAATTGTCAGTTTTATATAAATACATAAAAAAAAAAGTAAAGTATAGACAAGAAAGCCGGACATACTTCGCACTACGGATGGATATTCTTCTAGTCCTATCAGCTATTAATATTTTTTTGTAAATTATTCATATTTCGCTAGTCTTATATAAGTATATATCATAATATCATACTTTAATTGAAATATTAACTAATAAAAACATACTAAAATGTTTTAATTACTGTACTGAAAATATATCGAAAATCGTTAGTCAACTTTTTCTGAAAACCATTTAAAGTTAAAATTAGCATGCAACTGATGACGTTGTCAGTTTTTTCAACGTTTTTCAATCAAATCCTCATAAAATAATTGATTCTCAATCCGGAATATTTGTAAAATATGTAAATTCAACTGTGAGTTAAATCATCAGTTATTCCCCTTATATTTCTGGGTGGAATAGTATCATCTTCTACGACAAATGATATGTAAAAACCTACATAAAAATCCATTCCTTAGTTATAAATTATACAAAATTGACCTATTTTATGTATAATAGCGTTATTTATTTGAATATTAAAATTAAATTACAAAATAATCTTCTCCTCATGACTTTCTATCCATATTAAAATTTTTATAAGTTTATCAGCTTGATGAATAATATTTTGCAATCATTTAAATATATATTATTATGCTGCAAATGACACTTTGTGTAAAAATTTACAGATTTATTTAAATTATTAATTCAACAATTTTTTTGTTTCAATGGTTAAATATTATATGTTACATAGTATTTTATTCATAGGTATACTTATATTATTTACATTTTTGTTAACGGCCAGACTCGTGTTTTTTATGAAATGATTTATCGTTCTATAGACAAATATTTAACGTGTGTATCCAGTTTTGTACACAGTTCGTCTAAATTTGCTGGACGTAACGGTGTTGATGTTGACACAACGTCACACGAATGATTGACAGGGCCTATTCAAACCACTAATCATTTGGAGTAGGGGTCCGGCATATTTATAAACTTCAATAAATGCGAAAATTTGTATATTTAATTATTTGTATTTGTATATTGAATTTGAATAATAATATGCCTTTTATGCACACTTGAAAATAAATTTGAAACGTGGTCTGACCCAAATGTAAACTTACAGTTTCTGTCTTCAGTTCACAATTGTCACTGTACCTAATGATCGAATTGTCCTTTTTATTTTTTACTTTACTGATATTAAATTCAAAAAATAATTTCTAGTATACTCAATACTTTTCAACAAAAAGAAGTAATTATTGTAAAAAAATATTCAGGTAAGTATAATAACATTTAATAGAGTGTTTTTACTTTAAAGTCAATTGTTTTTTTTTATAATTGCATTGTAAATTTTTGTTCTGCACTCCTCGGATGGGACGTAGAGGGTTTGTGATAAATCTTTTCTTTCATAAAATAGTTGTGAGCGGTACTTTACAAAATTCAAGATCAAAAAAAAAAAAAAAAGGAGAGCAAAAAAAAAAAAAAATGTTTGGAAAAAAAAAATCACATATTAAAAATATTCTTTCACCAAAATAATGTTCATGTTATTGTATATCTATATATTACATTTTATTTATTATTTAATTTATCACATTCAAGTAGCGAAACTTTTAAGAACAATCGTTTGAAAATATATACAACATATTATTTTAATATATTACCTTCAAATTAATGTATTCCGTTTAAAGAAAATTCCATCAACACGACAAAAAAATAAATAAAATTATGTATTACTCCATTGCGTTATTTTTCTAGATATTATTTATTATCATCGCCTTCAAAACCGATAATACAAAACGTTTGATTGTGCTCTCATGCTGATAAATGTTTTTCATTGTAAGCGTAAAATGCAAATTGTTTTTACACACACATATATATCTGAGTAATACACCTCAATTTGTTGTTATAATAAGGATTTATTATTAATTTTTTTAATCTTTCTATTAGAATTAGTTTTGAAAATCAAGTAATACCAAGAAACTTAAAGGTAACAATGTAATTGAAAATTATTTACGAAAATAAAAAGGAGAATATAAAATTAAATTACAAAGCATGTATGGTTAAAGAAAGATAAAATTATATTTTTAAGAGAAAGAACATTTTTGGTGCCATTGGCATGTTGAAAGAACAGAAAAGGGATGATAGGTGATGACGTTGGGGTGGTAAACTAGGGTAGATGAAGATTAGATAGGCAGTGTCACAAACTGTTATCACAAGTTCATTGTGGAGTATATAGAGAGGGGAGTCGTTTAATGAAAGGTAAAAAAAAATTAATGATTAATGAACGATAATTATACAATAATTTTAGTGCGGAATTAAAATAGTTAGAAATGCATGCACTCGAATACCGATATTGTGCTAGATAAATTATCTTCCTTTGTATATTGAGGTATGTGTATGGCTTTACCTCCTAAGATTTCTATGTATATTCCAGTATCAATATTAAATATTAATATGTATGAAAGTCGAAAAATTAAAATCAAATTTAAGCAGAGATGGATTAAAAAAGTTAGTGGATACAATAAAATATAATTTTTTACAAAGCTATATTATGAACGTTTATTAACAGTTTATAAAACAATAACGATGCGTATAAATATTATATGACGGAATATGTATTTGTTTTTTATCCTTTACCAATTATAGACCTTCAAAATAATGTCCTTAATTTACTGAAATTCAGTCGTAAAATTTGTCCTGGTACCACAATCGATCTTTCCTCAGGATCCGAAGACGATAGATACAATATTCAATACAAATCGGTTTAAATTTATAACATATAAAAATCAGTCCTATATGAATAAAAGTATTCTGCATTTATATTTACAGATTGTTTAGAATATAAATTAGGTTATGTATCGATCGAAGGATTAATTTTATACTGGTATACTATTTAGGCCTCTGTGTATCTGAACAAAAAAATGTCAAAGTCGAGTATGAAATGGTTGTGTATATTATCATTTGTATTATGTACATCGGCACATCATGTAAGTATTAAATTCCACTCTAAACTGGTTCTTACATCTTAATAATCAAAAAGTAATATTTTTATTTCCATAGTAATAAAATTTCTAAAATACCTTTTGAACTAATGATGTCCATTATTTATATAAGTGAAAATTTGAAATATCACTACAAATTATTATCATTTTATTTTACAAACGGAAACATTAACCTATTACAATATATTACAGTTAGTTCAATCGGTTTTTTCACGGTGACACTCGTGTTATCAAATTTAATATTATAATTATTATAATGCACGTTAAATAAATGATAATAACAATTAATAAAAAAATTATAGAGAAATGTGTTTTTTTCTAGTTTAGACCACCTTTACTTTACAATCATAGACGGTCAGATAATACGTACTACGTGCGTTGTGCTCCAACAGTTACTTGTGATCCAAACGCCGAATACAGGACAATTAATGGATCGTGTAATAATCCGACAAACCCATTATGGGGCTCGTCCATGACTCCACTCCTCAGGCTCACTGAAGCTAAATTCAGTGATGGTGGGTATTATGAATGATTCCGAAATATTGACAGCGTAAATTAAAATTTTCATAATTGTATTCAGTATCGAAGTTTTTTGTTCGTCGCGTGGTATTTTATAATTCGAAATTGCACCAATTGTGATAGAAAATGTTGTCTATCCTATAAATTAAAAATTACATTACGTATTTTAGTTGTATGTATAACATAAAAACTCTCAGTATATTAAAAACATCATTTCGTATTCCATAACATAACATTTTAAAAATCGATAAGAACATATTAGCGAAAAAACTAATGTTATTAGTAAGGTTAGGGACTTATAGGTTATTAGCGTGTTTTTCAAAAATCATTTAAAACATAGCTAAGTAATATGGATATGCGTTTCATAACGTCAGGAGTTGTATGTAGTTCTCTTTAATTGGCAATTTCACATATTTTTAATTTGAGTTTTCTTCATATAGGAAAATTTTTCTCTGAATATAACTAAAGAGATTATTTGATTTTCAAATTTTTTCAAATGTAAATTTAAAAGAATAAAGATTAAAGAGCCGGACATACTTCGCACGATGGGTGTACTTCGCACGACGGGTGGTATTCTCTTGACGGGCGTATTAAATTTTAAAGAAACGATAAATCATTTC
>JAIPRM010012076.1:0-12392 GCA_025469315.1 Stegophylla sp. TES_Ste_2020 | reverse complement strand
TAATTTAACTTGGAGAAGAAAATACAACAAAGAACTACAAGACGAATTGGGAATTGCATCAGTTATCAGCTTTATAAGAGGGCAAAGGATCCAGTGGTTAGGTTTTTAAACTATGTTTTTAAATTTTCATATAGTTTGGATCAAAAAATGATGGTTTCCGAGTGGTTTTTGTCAAATTTTGGGTAATTATTTCCAAAAAAAAAAAAAAAAAATTGAAGAATTGTGAAATTCAAAAAATGACTTCTCTAAAGTACCATATAGAGGAAAATTGGGTTTCAAAAACTTACCGATCGAGACTTTTGGACAAGTATTTCTATACGAAAATTTATACACAGAAAAAAAAAAATGAACATCATCGTAAAAACACTAGCTTTTTCACTTCGTTCAGAATCTAAAAGAGGCAATATTCGATAAATGATATACGGTAGTAGTCGCAAAAATCGAAATCTACCGGTTGGCACTGGTTCAGTTAATTTTTAAGACGAAGAAAAACTTTCAGTCGACTAAAGATGTAGGGAAAAAAAGTAATCTAATTCGTAATCAAACTCTAAAATGAGGATAACAAAAAAAAAAATCTAAATTTGGATTTTTAAAATTATCATGACGTATTACTGTGTCGTCCGCTGATGTCGTAAAAATAAAAACGAAAATACAAATTCAGTTATTCAACAGCCTTGGAAATGATTTTTAAATTCACGACACCTTTATTGTAGTGCACACTTAAATATTTATGTGTATTATATACATTCCGTTCCCACAGTTAGAGCGCACTCGTACAACAATGTTTGTCCAGAAACATCCGCGCACTTTAACAACAAACAACGCGGAGTGGGATCAAAAGTCTAAAAGATCATCGTCATCGTCCCGAACAAAATATATATCTCGATCAAACTATTGGACTTTGTCCACCATAATGTTATGTGAACAGTGCGGATATTTTTACCGAGACTATATTTTATTCTTCACTTCCGTTCAAATCAATCGTCTGATTCCCGGGTCAGTAGGCGAATATTGTCATCGAAATAAAACGTTATCACAAGTGTTATTTTTACACGTTTCAAAAAACATAATAATACAAACTAGGCACATTTAGCCGTACGTATACACACTGCGCTACAATATGGCCGAAATGCGATCATCTTCGACATCTATGTCACTTAACGCACAGCATCCGACGACGTGACGTCATTAAACGACGACACACATTGGCACGGTGGCTGTTGTTCGTGTGAGACGCGCGTTTCAGCCGACTAAGCGTGTTTATTGTGTACACCTCTTCCTACGTACGACGTATAATGTCCGTCGCCAATCACGTCGTGCGATAACCGTTTCCTACCCTTGTCCCGACGACGGCGGGGCCTCCAAGGGTATAAACAAACATCCCCGACAGTAAAACTGCGCGTTAATACGCGTTAATCCGCTCCGCTCGCTTGTATGTAACACACGCGTAAACGACTCCGATCGATGTGCACGGACGATAACGATTAATTTTCAGGTTACGTCGTAAAATGCCATATTTTTGGCGTAAATCAAGCTCAGTGTTTCTCAATCGCAGTTAGTTTTGATAATTTCGGAAAAAATTCGGGTGTCATCTAACCTAACCTACCAATTTGACCATTTGTTTCATGTAGTTATTAAGCTTTTACCGTACAATCCTGCTTTCCAATACTTGGAAAAATTAAATACTGTTTACTCTAGTCTAATATTTAAGTAAACATCGAAATGTATAATTTAAATGCAACTTATGATAATGCCTAAATAAATTACACAAAAATTGCGTCATTTTACTTAATAAAATTAAGATACATGGAATAATAAAAATAAAGATATTATGTTATTATATCACAGTATCATTTGCAAGTTGTATTATTGTTGCAAAAAATATTTGTAAATTTTTTTTTTCACTATTAATTCAGTTGATAATAAGTCATTATGAGAACTTGTGACTTATAATATTTTCACTAATTTCTCGGTGTACCTAATATAAATTCGTGACATCTTGGTTGAGATCGCTGGCAAAGTTAATGAGTTTTAGGCATGAACACTTGCCATAAAACGACGGTATTTTTCATAAAATTCCTTGTTTTTTTAACTTAAAATAATAAAAACTGTGATTTTAAGAACCATGATTGAATTTTTCACCTTTTTAGTCTTTTTGTTATAAATTATGAATGATTCTCTATAGATAACATCAAATTCAACAATACTTTTTTGTTTTTAAATAATTTATGTATATATTTACACACATACATATATGGTTCAAGGTAACATATTATTGTGTAGGGTTACTTTGACCTAATGTCAAAAACTTACAAAACTTTGCTAATAAATTATAACGGTTTAGTGTTAAACATACTGTGCTCAACATAAATAGTAGAAGAGATCCAAAACGAAAAACATTGTAGAATAAGTTTAAAAATAATAATTAGGGTTAGCACTTGGCATTTCATAGCAGTTGGCATATTTTTTGGGGGAAGTTTAAAAAATAGTTAAATGAAATAGAAATTTGTTTCACATTTTGGAGATTACAAATATGTTAATATTATTTTGTATATTTTGAAGATTTTTCATAATAAGTTTATATTTTAAGATTTTGAAGTTTTTAGGTCATATATTTGAGTTTATATGAATGTAGTTATATATTTTGAAGATTTTTCATAATAACTGCGTATTCTAAAGTTTTGAAATTTTTGGGTAATATTTTTGGTCTTTTTCGTACAATTTTCATATTCGTTATTACTTATTAGGTAATTTTTGTCAACAAAAATTACTTTCTTTTTTTATTTTTTGCTTATTTAAGGCTATTTAGACCCATAACCACTTCCACTATGCTTCTTCACTTTTCTTTATCATCAATAACGTTGATTTTCGTTCAATTCTCATCGTATTTCAACTGTCCTATTATATTTTATGTTCCTGAAGCTTGCATAGTTCCTTCCACGTGTTACGTTCTGACTGGAATGGGTTATAGTCTATAGATTATAGCTCATAAGATAAATGATATCTCACCTGATGTTTACCTTTAAATGATTTTTATAGAATTGTATAACGTGTACTTATTTTTATATTACGTATGTTTCTTTTTCATGTTATTTCTTTTTTGTATATGCATTTCGCAAAATTATTATTTTATTTAATAAATGTTTATAACATTATTTTTGAGCACATTAAAACATTTTCGCAAAATATTAGCTTATTATTAACAGTATTTTTCTTAGTTTTTTATAGCGTATAAATTCGAACCCTGATCATAATATATAGTTACTCTGTAATATAATCGTTCAATTATTGAAGAATAAAATTTGATTTTAAGAACAAACAAAATCGAATTTTCGGTATGTATTTTTCTGTTCGTGATAAGCTCTGATCAAGAGTATCGATTTCGTAGGAAAATTAAGATATTATTTAAGTTAGGACTATTTCAAAATATCGTTTACACTATCAGGAACAGAATGATTCAAATTTGGTACAAGTCCATATAAGTAAATCTGGATATTCGAATAATCGGATTTCATGCCCTTTTTTATTTTCATAGCATAGTATACCCGTTTTACGGTATGTAACTCATAAGATACTACACATTAATCTTTAAAAGTTACTCATAAAAATGATAGTAATGTTTAATACGTCGTATTTATTTTTATTTTTTCCCGAAAAGTACGCAGGTGCGATTTATTTTAAAGTTGTACCGTATATATTTATATATATTTAAAAATAATTGGTCTTAAATGTAGAAAGTAAAGGAAAAAAAATGTCTTGTTAGGAAATATTATCAACTAAGTACCTATTGTTATATTATGTAGGTGCATATTATATAGTAAGGGTGCTTACACCGAGTTTGGGGGTGCTAAGTGCCCTCAGCACCCTTATGATTTTCGTCAATTATAAACGCATGAATGAATAATATTAATGCATGTGGAACATAACGCGGAAAACGCTATAATCGTCTATACAAACGACATTGCATCGTACGTAGAGAACTGCACGAGTCAACACAGTAATATATACGATGAACCGGCAGCCATTTCGTAGGAAAGAGATATTTCACTAAAAAGTTTCATAACCATGATGTTCGTTCAATGAGTCGAATTGTGAACAACCCTTTTTTTTTTCTCATAAAGTCATTAGTCGTCGTTAACCTTCCGGCACTCTCCCCCCCCCTATAATTAAATGTAGTCAATGGCTGTTCCAGTTCATCAGTCAGTAAGTAGAAGGGAGAGTTAACCTAGAAATGTTATTAGAAACTGGTTCTGGTATGTACCTTATATAATATTAAATAATTATATTATGTATTATTTTATATTATGACAACAAGTAATAACACTAATAAACGTATACGGGTAGATTAGACTACTAGATTAAACTACATCCAATAGAAATTGTGCAATTGCGATAATTGAGGAATTATTATTTATTTTAATATTCATACTACCTTTTTCTAACCAGATATAAAAATCGTTATATAGTTTATAAGTAGATTTTTATAGTTACAAAACATATTTATGTAATAAAAACCGTATTCTGAAGAAAATGATGATTTATACTTGTTATTTATGATACATGTATTATATTATACTTTTATATAAAAAGACGATTTTTTCTATTGAATATGTATTTTACAGGTCTCGATGATTACTAGTATCCTTGAGAGTCTGCAAAGATTGAGTTCTAAGAGCCTCTTGCATTTCCGAAGCCACAGGTTGTCCACCCGGAGTAAGTGCAAAACAAACAAACACGTACAAAAACTTACATTGCAAATACTCAATGGTTTTTCGAAGCGTAAGATAAACAATAAAAAAATTTACAAAAAACGATAAAATATGCCATGATGTGACTTTTCTTAAAATTGTTCTTTCTTTTTCTAACATAATTTCAAAAATAATAAAGCGAGGAACTTGAAACTTGTATCAACTTCTATAAATATTAAGTCATTGAAATTTTATGAAATAAAAACTTACCAAATACGAGATATTTTCAATATTTTCAAAGTTCTGTATTTTCTTCAAAATGGCTGAAATGCTTTTAAATTTTTTGTGAACAATGTGTATAGAACTAAGATTATACAACTATGAAAATATCTCGTATTTGGTAAGTTTTAATTTCATAAAATTTTAATGACTTAATATTAAGATCTGCCAATTTAATACAATCATAATAATAAGTATTACTGACGGTACTGAACAAATATCGAAAATCAAAAGTCAACTTTTTATATATCCATTTAAAGTTAGAATTATCATGAAACTGGTAATTTTTACGTAATATAGTGTTTTTTTTCAACTATACAAAACTGATAATTTTCGCGAAGATTATTGTGTTATCAAATAAAAAATTGTTTATAATATGTAATATAATGTGGATAATTAAAATTGTTTATCACTTATGACTAAAATTTCGTTTAGAATTTCAGAATTGAAGAAGTGATTTATTGTTTCTTTAAAATTTAATACATCCACAATTAATATCTCAGTCAAGAAACGCAAAGAATACCCGTGGTGTGAAGTATGTCCGGAGTTAAGTCTTTTAACGATTAATTTTCAATTTGTGATAAAAAATATACTCGCAGACCTTATTTATCGAAGAAGCGAAACATTTGTGCAATTATTATTATTCGCATAGTTTAATAAATGATTTTTTTCCCCTAAATACCTTCATAGTTTTGACCATTTTGACCATATTTGCGTCGTTTCGTCCTGATAACTATGAGAAAGGAAAACAAAATGGTCTTTGCCGTCGTTAAGATAGAAAGATTAACCTGTTGATAAGTTATAAAAACCGAATACCTAGTTAATCTATTAATTAAAAAAATTATCCGAACAGTGACATTTTTTCAACCCCTCCAGACTTCTTCTCGAACAGATTTCACAATGAAATGCCTATATCGTTTCTTATCGCAACCACGAACGACGGACGTTGTGTTTAATTGTTTCACTCTAAGCACGTCGGGCGAAAATCTGTTATCCTTCACGTCAAGTTCAGCGTCCGGTTAAATAAAATAATAATAATAATAATAATAACCACTTGCTCATCTTCATCCAAAACGTGTTCACTATATTAACATAGACACGATGATTTCCCGTATAATTTCAATTGCAGCATTTCGTAGCTTTTAATTCGTAATTTCATTTTTTACAAGTGTTGTTGAAATCGTTTTTTTTTTTTCATAATTACAGTGCTGAGTCAACGAAATAATTCCAAATTTGGTTTACATTCTCAGCGGAGAAAACTGCGAGGAAATTAGTGTTTTTACAGAGATGTTAATTTTTTGTTTATTTATTTCTATTAACATTTTTTCGGATTGAAAAACTTGTCCAAAATATTCAGTCAGCTACTTTGTGAATAATAATTTGCCTTCATATAGAACTTTTAAAAGGTTTTTTTTTTTTAACTGTCAAGAGTTTTTCCAAAATTTAGAAAATACTGTCCAATTTGACAAAAACGTCTAAAAACTTTTTTATTCAATCCAAATTTTAATATAGATAGATTACAATAATAATTGTTTAAGTGCAAGAATATTTTAAATATGTGTACAAATTTTTTTTTTTTTTACTCTTTTCCTCTCATAAAAATGTTTTTTCCTTTTCTCAATTAATAGTGAAATATAAAAAAGGCTGAGTAATTTTTTTTTTTTTTTGTATTTATAACAAACTATAATTTTTTAGTAAGATTTCCTTGGATAAACTGAAGCTTCACTCAAAGATGTTTTATTGAAGAAATATTTTATGGTTTCTTGGAAATACAATACATTCACCAAGAGCGTTCCGCATGAAGAGCTAAGAATACCCATGGTGCAGAGTATGTCCTGCTCTTTTTTTGAACCTTCTTCGAATTTGTTTTACATTATTACTTCATCGTACAGTTTCGATATCAGCGTACGCATATTAGAGCGCGTGCAAATGTACAGAAAACAATGACAAAACGTCATTTCAATATTATTAAAGTGTCTTATAACAGTTATAATAATATTACACACGATTGAAAAAACCGCGACTGTTCAATACGATCTTTATATGTCGACAATTATTACAAATTTTATGAAGGACAATGATGATTAAAATAAACAACGTTAACGATAAACTAAATACAATTTATCTATAACAGTGTTTCCCAAACTTTTTTCACGCAATGCCCCATTTGGCATTAGAAAATCTCCCACCACCCCCTCTCCTCAAATTAATTTTAGTATTATTTCTTTTTAATTACTTTTTTTGGACTAACAAAGTGATCTGTATCGATAATGCCGGTCAGATAAAAAGTAATAAATCATATAAAATGTTTATTTATTATTAAATATGATTTATATATATAAATTAATATTTATTTATAAGTATGTAATGACAATTAATTTAATTACACACATATTTATTAATTCATACTACATTACGATGATGAGACTGGAGAATGAAAATTTACATTGAAGTAGTCACTGTTGACTTTTTTATGCCCCTCAATCGCCCCCTTGGGTAGTTCTAGTGCCCCCGAGGGAGCAATATTGCCCACTTTGGAAAACACTGATCTATAAGATGTATGAGGTATGTGAACATGGTTTATTTACAATAATAAATGTAAAAAAGTTTTAAATGGTATTTCAAATAAAAGTGTTATTTATTTATGAATTCTAATTCGCACGTGTTGTACATTGGACCGACCTCTATAGTAATATTTTTAATAATATTTTGCATACCTCACTTGGACCTTATACGAGAAGACGACTCAGAGCAAAACCAAAATCTATTTAACAAAACGCGTATGATAAAAATAAAAGTATGAACTCTATCGTTTTAACATTAGAATGTAAAATATAATATTTGATCAAATTACAGACGCCGAAGTCTTAATTACATCATTGGAAAACAAAATATATCATCGGTAAAGAATTGTATTTGACTTCGACCAATACATAAGGTGTCGGCATTTTGTTTTAACTCTTCGTTTGTGATTCTATCGTATATTGAACATTGTTACACGTGCACATTGTATTAATTAATATTATTACTAGACGATGACGGCGCAATGTGTGATTAGCCAGGATAAATCTTTGGCGTTCCGATCGAGTAAACAAACTGACATACCTGCGTGAGTTATTTCATGTAAAATCCGAAATTATTTTAGCGCTTAGAATAACATAAACATTGCGCTTGTTTACACTGTAAAAAGAAGTCAGGGTCGAGTTTAAAATACAGTCGCGAAAATATACGAATGTCTCGTGTTTATATTAGTATTAAAAAAAAAAAAAAAAAATCAATCGTTAGTAGTTGTTACTTTTTCACTGTTAATTATACGCGTCTTCTCGCAACAATCTGTTATTACTTTCCATTTTAACTTTACCAAAACGGGTTCGGTAAATATATTATTTAACAATAATTCTGAGGGGTAGGAAAAAAATTTAACCCTATTTTCATTGAAACAGACCACCCTTTATATGCATTAATTCCCAGACACTGATAAATAAAATAATTGCAAAACTCGAATATAAATTGGCATATTAAAAATACGTAGGTGTACTTAGATAAAAGGTGGACGGATTATATTTTAATCAAAATACCTCCTACTCGTACACGTGGAATTTCTTTTTTACCGTTTAAACATATTATTAGTTTTTAAAATTCTCGGGAAAACGCGATAGAGGTAATACTGTTTTTTTTTTTTTTTTTTTATTAAAACTCGTATTACATGGCAAATATTTTATTTCCAATTCATTTTTTTTTTCTTACCCTTAGTTGAATATACATGTCATTAATATTATACTCGCAACACTCAACGCGTTTTAGGATTTTGGACTTCAGTTTCCTCGAAATGTATGCCGTATTATATGTAACGAACTAGGAGGTTATTATGAAGAGAGGATTATGGAAATAGATCCTTTTTTTTTTTTTTTTTTTTTTAAGCGAAAAGTTAAAAATATCATGGCAATGTTTTTTTTCATTTTTGAAAATTGAAGTGCGTCCAGAATCTATGTACATTTTTTCTTAACTGTACACAAGACACGATAGTTTTTGGTGAACATATTTTTTCACTAAAGGTTTTTCTCGTACTTGTCGACTATGTTCGACGTTGATAGGCTCATTGAAATAGATATTATAATATGCACTTGAGGTTAGAATTTTAATGGAACCGATTATTCGGTGGCTTACGAGTCTACTCCCGTATAACAGCTTATTTACTATTATATAAAAAACGGTGAATTGATTCCGGAGCGATTAAGAGGCACGTACGAGTCGAAACCCTCATTTTTATTTATAAATTAATAATTCTGGACTTAACAATTGATTTGGTAGGCATCTAAATATTTATCAACATACAGATATATACTGTTAGAAGTCCTATCCGAAACATATATTAAAATACAGGATAGTAATCAAACGAGAAAATCACAAAAAGTAAAAAATAGTGTTTGAGGGAAATGATGAAGCCATAATATTAAAATATACATTTCTCAAAGCAATACATTTCAAATATTTAACTTTATTTCATTAATTATTTTTTTTAATACCCTATAAACACATCCCCTCGTAATAAAAATCAGATAATTTTAAAATGTAATCTACTTTTTAATGTTTATAGCTAATAATATCTATTACCAATGTTTTATGGGAAGCTTTTGTCAATCTCATCCTTTTTATGGTACCACTTGGGTAACGCCAAAAACTCTAAAGTTCGAAAACTAATTCTACGTGTTCTAAAAATTATTTCTTATGTCCTGCCAAATGAAACCGAAAATCAACTTGAACACTTGTCTGAGCTGAATGAACTCAGCCACACCCGATTACCAAAAAATGACCATTTAAAATTTTTAATTCTGAATCTGGTAAGCATTGTTTTTTGCCAGAAGATTAAAATTTTTATAATGTCTATGAGTTTAAAAATTTTTTGTTATTTCCCAGAACAAATTCTTCCATACACCACTGTTATCGAATCAAATAATAATTAATATACTGTGTAAAGTTTCACATGTAAACCTTAGGCAAAACTTGGTCAGGTCCGTATTTAGGCTTTTGCCTCCCTTGGCATCATAGTTCAACCATTGCTAAAAAAAATTAAAACGCTATATTTTTATTTTTTATTTATTTGACGAGCAAAAATTTAAATGAAAGACAGAGTCCATTTTATTTTATTGCTAAAGTACTTTCGAAGAGCAAAACACAAACTAAATTAAAAATTGTTTTCTGCCTTTTGAAAAGCTGTTCGTCCCAGACGTAGTATTTTGATCGATTCGTTTTGTTTTATATCATATTGTATAAAACTCGTAGGTAAAATACAGAATATAAAAGATTCTATGCACTCGTTTTTCAAGTCGGCTTTTGTCATTCAATTATTTTTCTTATTTTATTTTAAACGCTAACAAAGCTATATTATTTTGAAATAATTCTAGTTTAGTAAAATCAAGACTATAGATTCTTACTTGAAACCAAGGGTGTCTTTCCACTTTCAAATAGAGCTACCAAATTATAGACTGACTAATGTTAAATTATTTAAAACATACGTTTTATCAAAATACGAACCATGAACTAACTTAAATGGTTCGTAAAAATGTATTTAAAAAATGATTATTATCTATTTAATTTTAGTTTATAATATTTTAACGATAATAATTGTTGTTTTCAACTAAAACTTGACAGATGGATTATTGTTGCTCAATAATAACATTGTACCTACATAGTGAATAAAGCCCAAAACTCGTCGTATTTGCATATGTTTTTCATTTAGTTGTATGGACGCTCTTTTTTATTCGTCTTGTACAAAACTTTGAATTATTTTAAGATATTCTCTAATAAACGACACTCTTTTTGGAATTGATTATTACTCAAGTGTTACAACAAAATAAACTTTTACTGCGGTACAATTGTGTATGCATCAGTCAATAACCAAACATTTAGGGTCACAATTATATACCTGATTTACCTCAAATGCTCGAAATACAGGTAATATGCCGCAGTTTTGGATTAGATTAATTGTCGCCCCCTTTAAAATTATCTCTAGTGGAATAGTTGGCACCGTTGCATCGCCTAATCTTTCGAAAATACAATATAATTTTATACACGAACATTGTTCGTTTGACACTTGACATATTTTCCACACGATTCCGGAGGCCTACTATAATCCACAGGTGCGGTAAAAATTCTAGAACATGCGTGCTGTAGAATCTCGTGAGTTTCGTCTCTAGACGTGCAACGATTATCATTAGGCGATTTTAAAATATTATCATTTACCCGTAAATACTGCAGTGTTTAAAAAACGTATACTTTCTCTATGTTTCCGCGAGGACACCGCAATTGTGTGTGTCCGTGTGTGTGTGTGTGACGTTCTTGGAAAGTCGGCTGAAAAAAGCGGACATAATAACATTATTGCCGACTACTTAATGAGCTGCGGGAAGAATAACACGTATAACGTACACACGACTCGAGATCAGTATGTGAACTCTAGTGGTTTTAGGTCGGTAATTCGTCACGATTAAAAGAGCGGTTATTGTTTAAAAAAGGAAGAACGGTAGGTAACGTTATGCGATTGCTGCTAAACAAAACGCTTTCTCGATACGTTTCCGAGAACGTTATGTCAAACAAGGACGACTAGTCCGATTTACGCCGTTATTCCACGTGAAGCTGTCGCCGCCGCCGCCGGAGTCTGAAGTGTTCGGAGCGCAGGCGAATAGTTTATATTATTATATTATTTTATTAGCTTTGTTCCCTTCATACACCGCGTGTAGTAAACGGTGTATATTCTTAGGAATCGAAAACGTTTTCGTAGCATTGAGATTATAACTGCCAAAAAACGATTGATATAAATAACGAAAAGCAGTAAACTCCGATTTTAAAATATCTCTAAACAAAACAGAACAATAAAAGACAAAGTAGGTAAATCCAAAAACGAAACAAAAAATTTAAATAAACATGAAACGTTACATATCAAAGAACAAATAAAAGGCAGGAAACAAAAAGTGATACCTCATAAAATGTTACTATTAATTTTTATTCTTATGTTACATAATATATTGTTATATCTATATGATTAACTTAATAAAAAAATAATAATGTTTAAACTTCCAGTAACGTTAATCGCAAAAATTAAACGATGTTTAAATTTCTTAAAAAGTAAATAATGTTAAATTTTCCAATAATATTTAACCCAAAAAGTGAATAACGTTTCAATTTTTAAAAAAAATAATCAGTGTACAATGAATAACATTTAAACCTCAATTATTACGTTAAAGCTATTTTTTTTTTATGATTCGAGCTCTCGGTGTTTCGCCTTGCGTTTCCCGGCCAATAACATTTTTCCATATCAATTTTTTAATATAATATTTTCATAGTATAATTTATCAGTATTGTTAGTACTACATTTCAATGAAATAACAAAATGATTTAATTATTTTTTATCTGCCGTATTTTTTTTTT
>JAIPRM010012074.1:0-12394 GCA_025469315.1 Stegophylla sp. TES_Ste_2020 | reverse complement strand
TGTTGGTAAGATTAAACAAAATTTTAGTATTTAATGCAATAGACCAGCCATTTATTGTTATTATTACAGATATTTATTTTTTGTCCTTAATGCTTAAATTTGAATAATTCAAAAACTACTCATTCAAATTTTGATTTCAATATATCAAAATTCATAGAAAAAATTACACGAATAAAATTCCGCAGTTAATGAGAAAAAGGTGAGGTTGAAAAACAAGTTTGGATTCTATAGCTAGGATATCCTTAAGATGATAAGAAAAAACAAAGTTTTTGTAGTAACATGAACATACCAAAAAGAAACTCCAAATTTTTGCATTTTTAATGCTGAAAAAGGGGGTTTGCATGCTTATAATATCCCTTAATTATAATTAAGTAAAAAAAAAATAATACAATCCAGAAATAGGGAAATGGAGAAAAAAGTCTCAAAATAAACAGTTCTTAAAAAAAAAATTCCAATACATTTTTTTTTTTTTGAAAAGAAAAAAAATGCCAAAGCATCTATAAAAAAATATATCATGAATCATGATTATTATTACATGTATGTATACCTACATGATTATTATTCTGTATGGTGCGAAAAACTTTAAGTTGTTTTAGCACATATGCACGCAGAAAGGATTAAAAATATAAAAATTTCTCTAACTGTATTTGTCCGGAACATTCAGCTGAAAACAAGGGAGTGCAGCTAAGATATACCAAAGGGCAAAGGTTGCTGAGGTTACCACTTACCTACAGTCGTGATTATACATCATAATTATGCGTAAATTCAAATTTTGACTAATTCCAATTTCTTAAATTTTCTGAAAAGAAAAAGCTTTTTTTTATATTACTGTTTAAAGTAAAAACTATCTGTCCTGATATGTGGAAAAAAATTATGGTTGCTGCACAAAAAGAAGTGATTCGTATTGCGTATGTCGAAAGGGTTGAAAATTTGAGTTTTGGTATAATATGCATTTTAGTATTTCCTATCATTTCCCAAAAATCCCATTCCAATTCAAGGCCATCCGGCACAGAGATATTTAATGGTACCTGAAATCTTCATCACACTGTACAATAAATGTTATCTTATATACCCAGTATTCAATCCCAGCAGTGGTCCGGAAATTTGTTGTATTTATCTGAAATCTTCTAGCGGGTAACGCAGTCATCTCACTATTAATAACATTTTACTACACCTTAATCACTTTTCGTGCAAAACGAGTTTTTCGATTTACCTCGTTATCCGCAAGGTTCATGTGTATGCGTATATATATATATAAAAAAGAGACTCATGCATTAACAAATACAGTATAATACGTATATTATAATATACATGTAGATATGTATAATATATTATACATATAAACATGTCGGAGAACAAATTTTTGATAGTCATGTACTATAGCCGGCGATTGATCGGAACAAGTAGGGGGGGTTATTGGGCGTTTTATTTCGCCAGTAATAAGTTGTAATTATTTCGCCGCGTCCAATTTATTCATATAAGTAATGGGTAATTTATGAACTAAAGACTTACCTACACATATACTACGTACCTTCATAAGCATGCGCAGATTCTTAGTTCTTGTGGGGGGGGGGAGTGAATGAAGGGTGTACATTACCAAATAGAAGTTCAAACTCGAATCGTTTTAACTCTTGAAGTATACCATTACAAAATCAGTCAAAACGTATGTTCTGAAAATTTCTGTTGGATTATTTGTCAAAATGTCATTTTTAATCGCTAAATCAAACACAAAATTATTATTCAAAGAATACACACGAAAATATTGTATTTCATTTCATTACCGGCAGACGGTAAGGTTTGTTTTTGATTCACCAAGGTTTATAACTTAAAAATTATTCAATATGTGTGTTGTGTGTAACATTTTATTGTTTGTTAGATACCTTGTAGTTTGTACCATCATAATGTTATGGTCTTACGAATTGTTTTATTAACAAAATACAACGGGTGTTATACATATAAAATAAACAACAGAAGAATATAAACTTTATTTGTACAATGATCAATCAATGATATTATTATAACATAATTTCAAATTCAATAATTGTTAATAATATTTTTAACTCTATTACCATATCATAGGTAAATAGTAAACCTATAAAATCTTTTAAAAACCAAAAATTATAACTTTAGGTTATAATAAAAAAAATATTTGAATTTTTAAAAGCATGTTTTCAAGCTGTATTGAGCGAAGATACAAAAAAATACGCGTAAAAAACAGTTTGTAATATATGTTGGGAGGCTACATACACACACGAGTTTAATAATCTTTGTGTAACGCGGTAGAAATCCGGAAATTGGAAAAAAATATCGATCTACATAGACGTTCGATCATAGTGATTACGACATAATGATGACGGTGGTCGGTGTTATTCCAATAGCGATGGCACGTACGGTTCCAGTATGATGTAGCTAATAATAATGCTATTCGTGTACTCATAACTTGTGTATAGGCGATGTCTGCGCGTGCTGTTATTACAACGCGTAACTCTGTGGAACAGCAGCAATAGTAGTAGTGAAGTAGTAGCAGTAGTATTAATTATAATATAGCTATAGGTAGTAGTAGTTACTCTGTATTAGATAGAAAGTATAGTTAAATTATTATTTATATGGTTGCGCAGGGGTGGAGCTAGTACGGTCGAGTACACACTGAATGCTGAAAAACAAAACAAAAAAAAAACATTGTTTTTGAAAATCGTCTTCATTAATTTCGTTTTATAATTAATGTCCAAAAGTTGTAACCGAGATTATCTTTTATATATTCTTTAATCAAAATTTTTAAAGTGTATTTAAGTGCACAAAGAATAAAGTATGTAGTTAGGTTTAAAAAAAAAAAAAACTTTCAATATTGGAATTATGGGGTTAAAATTGTAGGTTTTCTTTAAAAAAAATCATTACTTATATAAATCAAAAGTTTTTTTCAATTCGATTCCTAGAAGTTTCGTAATTTATTGCCTCCTTTGTCCTTTGATCTTTACCTGCAATAGTGGACTAATGGAACCAGGACAATTATTTTAAAACATCTAAATGATATTTACGAGGTTAAAATGTATTTCAATTACATACGAATATAAATAACAAATTTTGTCCATCAATTTTAGAATTTGAAAATTTTTTGAGCGTATTTTTTGAAATTTATTGGTCATTCATTGAAATTTTACTAATTTTTCACTAGATGAGAGAAAAATCATTAGACATATTACTTCATTTACAATATTATATGTAAACTATAAGTTATATTGTACTATAACACCATGGGATGAAGTTCTCCAAGAATCTATGTGTTCAAATAATGATTGTAATGAAAATACGAATTGTTTGATACATTTTTATACTACAGGCACCATAGTTTGATTTTTGTATTAAACTCTCTTCGGAATCGATTTTAATCGTCTTCGTTCTTAATTAGGGTTGCCGGAGACGTCTGTCTCATCATCCGGTCGAATCTTATTGGTTCACTTTGGTACATATTCATTGTATTAAGGTATTTACCGAAACGGGACCTGTATATCTGACAGTTTTGATTTTTAAATTTACAAATGCTGTGAATTCCACCATCGATTTTTCCCGATGGTTAATTGTACTTTGTGTTTGTATTTATTCTGAAAACACACAGTGACAGAGGGTGCTTGTTTGTAGTTCGAAGAATATTTAAACAGTCGTAGTGGTTGTCCGAACAAATTGCAAATTATATTACAAAACAAATAGCTTGGGTACATTTATATAGAGCAATTTTATTACTTGACTCACGTGTCACGTAAATTTAATCGGCCGAATGCAAATTATTTAAAAATAGACGCGTTTTATTAATTTAGAGATTATCATCATTTCATATCTTCATTGATATTATGATACAAATTTCACGTCACAGTAGTTTATACATAAACTAAGTGCAGACTATTGTATCCACTTGTTTATAAACATGATACTTTCCGCATGCTACTAGTTATTTGTATTAAAAAATTATACGTATCATACCTAATAAATATTTTCTAACATTTAAATAGGCATTTTTGTTAATATTGTTATTAAAAATTATGTGTTTGGTACCTACTTAATTTTAATGTTCAGTATTTTTTTAAATCATATTTTATGCGTGCTTTTAGGAAAACGTTTCAAAGGATCAACATTTAAGCCCGAATTATAAGGTAGACGTGAGTATTGGCTTGAGACGATATTGAATATTGGTCGATGTTAAGGATATCGCAATATCTGCTATCGGTTTTTAGTTATAAAACCGATATTTGACCCGAGATTTTTGAAGAAAAAACGTATAGAATCTTTGAACGATGAAAAAAACATTCATAATTTTATGCATTTTCAACCGATATATCGGTTATTTTCAAAATCGTCTCATGGTTGTCGATTTCTAATACTGGATCGGATATCGGTTTTAAATCGGTTACAATTATCGTTTTATCGGGTATCAGACAAAAAATCATATCGGCTCACCTCTAATATTATGTATCTAATTACAAGAAATGATATTTAAAAGAATAAAATATTTACTTGGTATCAATTGATATCGAATTTACATTCATATTGAAATATATTTTAACGCTAAAAAACGGAAATGTTTGCAACGACTTAGTAATTGCTTCCAACTGACATTTCCCTATGATATTTTGCATTACGTCATCATAGCAAACATCGGCAGATTTCAACAGAACGTAAGCATGATAATTTCTTCGAGAATACACAACCACCTCGAAATATTTAGATAGATGCCTTTTTAAAAACCTTTCAATTCTTAAATTATTGTTTTATAAGGGTTGCTCAGTTGTTTTGCCCGAGTACGGCAAAAGTCTGAATGTAAGTAGTAAATACATATTATTGGTTTATCGTTGGACACTGGTCGAAAATTGTTGGAGCCTCCCTTATTTGAACTTTGTTTTGGAAAATTCAAGGCTAGCGTTACGATTGAGTTGAAACTCCGAAAACGTACCTGTCAAAATTATATTCGTACTTCTCGTGTGAATTATCGAGATTTTTTTGACGAAATACCCTTGAAAAGTAGGTAATACGACTCAAAACACACTTGTCACCTGTCTGCACGATCCCGACGCCAATCGCACGTAATAATATTTAATTGCGATTTAAACATAATATTATAATCCACTCAAACTAATTGCAGAACACGACCGCACGTAGGTACATTATATTATATGACATTATCACATCTGCGCAGCGGGCGAGCGCGTCAATAGATTTTTGCAATATTCGACTAGACGCTCGCGTTACGTAACGTTCACAACATGAAGCATTAACGTACGTCTTAGCACTGTTATTCGTGTGGGCGTTCGTCGAAACGCTCATAAACTTTTATTCGGGTACCAATACGCCCTGTACCCACGTAACACACGTAATAATTTAATGTGTAATATGTATGTATACGGTCATTTCGTTATTGTGCCTCGGACGTACTACACATATAAGTAAAATTAATGATCGTTGTCATAATTCGTTTCGGAACACCGCCGCGACTGCACGTCTAAAACCGTACACAAGTACGTATAATATATGGCATTCGGTGCAATGATATCGTTCATACCTAACGTATTATTGTTCATAAGGGAAAACGCGTTCTATGTTTTGCCCTCTAGTTCGGACATTATGTTTCTTTGATTTTCCCAATGTAGTACGAATACTTCTAACCAAAACTCCAATACTAATTTTCTCATCTCTTATTTTTTTTTTTTTTTTTGTCATAGGCTTAACTTGATAGGGGCTCATGAGAACTCGAGCTCCCAACCTTTATATTCCAAATCCTCTTCAAATTTATTTGACGAAGTCATTTGTATTTATTATCGATACACGATTTGAAAATTATTATATTAATTAACATTTAACAAGTAACATTTTCATAAAAAATAAATAATTATTAGTATTTCTACAAGTTATTGGAATTAAAAATAGTCGCTTCTAGATATAATGAAGGTAACCAATGGCTCTAAAACTAATGTTCTTTTAAGCATTATTACTGAATAATAATCTTATTTATTCTAAACAAATGTCTACGGATTTTATTGAAATAAGGTAAATATAAATACAATTGTCCATCAATTAGTAAAAACTCTTTTAATTGAACTTTGTTATAAATCGCAAATGAAGTTATGTAAGTATGTACATTATAAATAATTTTTAAGTGTATTTTTTTGTTTAGTAAATGAAACTGTTGAGTGTTGAAATTATTCATCAAAGAAAAAAAAAAACTACTCCGGAAAAATTTGAGGAAAAATTATCTCCATAGATTGATCTATTATTAATTTTGTATACGTTATATACACTCAATATAAAATTGGTAATTATTAGTGTATTCAACCAACAGAAGTTCCACTCGAAATCGTTTTGTCGAAGAAATAATTTATCGTGTCTTTAAAATTTAACACACGCACCATATGTATTGTGTATCCCACCTGAGGACCAAAGAATACTCGCAGTGCGAAAAATACAGTTGTTTTTGTTTCTTTTTTTTTTTAATATTGTTATAATTATAATTGTTATTGTCAAAATGGCCCTACGAAAAAATATGTGGAATTTCAATTCCCTTAATATCAGAGTATCTATAGTTACACATACGACTATCGTGATTAATACTAAAACGTAAATACTTCGGATGAACGTTTGTAACTAATTCGTTTTTTCTTCTCGTTGAACCAGACGTCGTCGTCTTGACCGCGCACACGCGTATATAGTACAACATAAATGATATAATAATAATACGACTACCTACTAAATAATATTATTATACTTCTACGCGTATTATTATTATTATTATTCATCAACAACAGCGGGCTTATGTAGGACGACGACGACGATTGTGTAATCGTTTTACTTGGCGACGACGACGGCCCGAGCACGTTTGATAATCGAGTCTCTCTCTCTCTGTCACCACTACTCCACTCCTCTACGTAGGCACATAAACGGTTGCAAACTATTCGATTCCCAAATACGGACATTATTGTTGTGTCCCGTGGTTTTTTCAAAGGTTACGGCGGCTGGAGTCGCGTCCGGTAGTCTTTTCACGCATTTCATTTCCCGTCGTAACTCCACGAATAACAATAGAAAAAAAAAAAAAAAAAAATGCTTTGCTATTTGTCAGTAGTATACTGTTATTATCTCTAAAGTTAGGTTCGTATCACGCGAATCGAACGTTTATCGCGGAGATTTCATTGCGTTTTTATTACGTGGAGATGACTCGTGCGCGCAGAACAGCTGTTAGTTATCCGATTATACATCATAATAGTTTTTAGACGTTCGTGTTACGTCTTAACTACTGAGATAACCAAACATCCATGTGTAAATAATAAATAATTAAAATAAAAATTTCAATATAACGCTTACATTTCGTGTATACTACAATCGATAAATTTTATCCTACAAATCGAATATTATTTATTGAAAATTTATGATCGGATGAAATGTATCACTCTCAATTTTATTTGTATAATATATGTGATCTACATGGCTACATATCTTTCACTGGAACGTAACTAGTGTACCTATAATATAACATTTTTTCCCCGTAACTCGTGTAGACACCACCAATTATTATGCAACACAGCTCGTGTACGTGATGTACAACAGTAAGATGAAAACAACCACCCTTCAAACCTTCACCACCAAAAATCGTCGCAATAGTTATTTAATACGGTTAATGGCACGCCTATATTTAATTAATCGTGTGTAGAAAATGAATATGACCATTGATTACAAATAATAAATTATTATAATCAATGCTGTGACGTATATTATACAATTTTTAACGAAAACTGCACGTATTTTATGAGATAAAACAACACAATTTTTTCAATACATTGAAATATTTATATAATTTTTTTCAAAAATAACAATTTTAAAATTAAATTGATTAATATGTTTTTTAATTGATATTTTTTTTTTATTTACCATAAATCCAAATATTTGTTTATATTTTTAAAAAATTCTGCTCACAATAACATATTTGTACTAGTCTTCTCCGTTGACAAAATAGGGGTGGAACGTTAGGTAACTAATCGCTAATCAGTAACATTTTAATATATTTTGAAAAATAAGTATTGTTCATTATCACAAAATATTAAAAAATAATATCATTACCATCATTAATGATTAAAAAATATATTTTGTTTTCAATATTTAGACAAAATATAAAATTAACATAAAAAAAAGCCGGACATACTTCTCACGATGGGTGGGATTCTCTTGACGGGTGTATTTAATTTTAAAGAAACGATAAATCATTTGTCAATAAAACGATTCTGAACGAGGGAAGTTAATAATATAAAAAATAAATGAGAAAAAAGAATGTCCAAAATTTTTTTTTCACATTTCCAAAATTTTCTTGCGCCATAATCTTTTTTATGTGATTTTTTATCTATGTTTATATTTTCATATAATTCGGATCAAAAACTGATGGTTTCCTAGTCCTTTTTGTCAAATTTTGGATAGTTTTTACCAAAAAAAAAAAAAAATTTGAAGAATTCAGTAATTCAAAGTACAATCCAGAGGAAAATCCGGTTTCAAAAACTTATTGATCGACATTTTTGGACAAGTATTTCCATACGAAAAGTTAGTTTTACCTAAAACTACACACTTTAACGTACATAAAAGAAAATTGGTTCGACCAATTTTTTTTTTTTTTTTTTTTTGTTACTTGGTACTTAGGTAGAGAATTTTATCACAAATCATTTAGTGCAATAAAATTTCTTACTGACAAAGAATTAAACATTTTACAAAGATTTGATTTATCGTTTCTTTAGAATTCTATACACCCACCTATCTGCACCTATCTGACCCGAGAAGTGAAGAATATCCGTAGTGTAAAGTATGTCCGGCTTTCTCATCTAAACTTTTTTACGATTAAATACGTAGGCCCACTCAAAAAAAAAAAACAATTCCTTAAATCCACGCCTTGTTATGTAGCAAGTTATGAATTTATAATTTATTATTATCACTATTTTTTTTTTTTTTGGTGATTATTTTGTTAATTAAACATTATTTTGTAGACTGGACATTGACTAGAACTAAAATATATACTTTGAAAAATCAATAAATCGAAAAATACAATAATAGAAGATAGCTGAGAGATGAATAGCAATATTCATGCACAGAAGAACGTACGGAATCGTGCTTTATCGATCGACGTTCTGGCGCGGCGGTGGCGTGAGCACGCGAGATAAATACGGAAAAAGTTGAGAGTACGGTTAAATTAACGCGTTTCTTGTGTACAATAATAAGTCGTTTTTTTTTTTTTATCTTTTTTTTGAAATCAACAAGAGTGCAGTGAGGACATTAATATTTTTTTTCCATACGACGGGAGATTTTACAGTCCTCTGACTAGGGCCTGCTTGAAGGCAGTACCAGCTGTCGGCAAAAACAATTAATTAGCGGGTATTACGTTCGTTAAAAGTATACAACCAATACGTTCGTACTGGTATGTACGAATTTCTGTTAAACGTGCAAGCAAACATGGGTTTGCTCAGAAATAAAATAATAATTAAGAATATAATTATTATCTATGTGTTCTATATACATTTCAATTATTACCTATAATAAGAGGTTACTAAAATCTAAAAATCTGAAATCTATGGCGGTGAAAAACATAAATTTATATTATTTTACTGGCGGTAGACGGACTTGACGATAAACTGAAAGGTCGATATTAGCAGAAAACGGTGACGCTCATGGAAACGTTGCTCAAGATTCCGTGCTCGATCGTACTGATTTTTTAGGAAAGCACTTATTTTATTGTTAATTTTGAGCGTGTTCATTCACATTGCTAAAAAAGTAAAATATGCTCAATCGTACGCTAAGCATAATTACGTACATATGATATCACATCACATCGCTTCAGCTGTATTATGTCGGAACACACTTTGCGTGATCAACACTTATTCGTATTATGTTGGAAGAAATTTAGTTTATTAAATCAGTTCGATTTTTAAACAGCCAATACATAATATAATTTCGATCTCTAATGATGAGGGTTTCCGCTGCTGAGTATTTAACAACAATAATATTTATACATATTTTTATATATACATATATTGCCAGTCTATATTTGTATTACATAAATGTGAGTATAGTGTATTCACGTTCGCGTTTTTATAAATGTGTTTATGTTATTAGAGTAAGACGAGAGTAATGACGATAATAATGGAATCACGCGATTATTACGCCGCCACTGTATCGCATTATTATAATATTATTATTATTATTATTATTATTAAATATTATAATATACTTTCCGTGTATATACATTACGCGCAGTTCGCGTATAGGCTATACAGTAATATTATCGTGTACGTGACGCTGTATTTAATGTACGCGTACGTGTGCACAAGGTCTACGAAAAATTACAGTGATTACCTGTTGCGTACGGTTCTATATATTATAATGATACAGGGAAGTATGCGCGACGACGCGACGACTTGACTTGTGCTCGCGGTGAAGATACTTTTTTTTTTTTTTCTTATAAACGACCTGTTGCCGCGATGCTCGTGTGCGAAAAACGCGCGGGCCGTAAAAATCGAATGGGGAAAAATAATAATGATAAATAAAAACCGACGTACACACGTTATTAATAATAATTATATAGGTGGCGACGACGGCCGATCTGGTCAAGTGTTCAGACTACTACCAGCAGTCATTCACAAAAATTATTGTGTTTTATACGATCGTTAAACGCGCACCGCAATCCCGCTTATACGTCATCTTCATAATCGTGTATTATTATTATAATAGCAGACGTTAACGATTTTCCTTTTCGCGAGTCGACGACGATTGGTCCGATTCGCGATCTCTATAAATTATCCGCCGCTATACTCTCGAAATCCCCTTCGGTACTCCGGACTGGAATAAAATAAATACACATATTTATTACGCGCTGCGGGTGTGCCTTTTTATACGTATATTATTATAACATATTTTATGTGTGTACGACGTACGTGTGGTGCTGCTGCGTAGCGCGTATTGCTGCCCAGTGTGGGCGAGTACTCGCCGGCGTGTGTTTCTCTACTGAATTTAACACATACGCACACAAACATTCACACACCAGCGGAGAATTCAGAGCTAGATTTTGGAGGGGACAGAAGTATGCAAAACGTTTTACTATACTTACTTGTTTGCCTAGAGGCGAGCCGTGGGGGTGAATCCCACATCGCCCGCACATGTTCCTCTACACACAAGTTAGTGTCCTCGATTTATTAAATAATCTACTAAATCCTCTAGTTCGGTGCAATTTATTATTGCTATTTTCTCCGTACTGTAACAAAATATATTTCATAATAATGGGGCTATATTATGACACGGGTCGATGCCATAGATTATAATAACACTATCGGAAATCGATAATCAGGCCCGGCTTGGTAATTATCGGGGCTATGTGTGAAAGAAAAGCTTTTGCGGCGCTTAATTAGTGAGTGTTTAGGTGTTACTTTGGCAAGAGTTGAAGCCTATCAATGATTCTGAATTATTAGAATAGTTGAACTCATGAACACACTTGGTTTTTTTAAACACTAGGTACTGAAATAACAATGAAATAAAATAACGATGTTATGAAGGCTATTTTTGATTATATTAAAAAATTACTTTATCTATAATGACATTTATCATACGTACTAAATGTATCGAAACTACGAATTATAGCAATAATATAACAAGTAATATTAAAACAAAAGTGTAACAAACTATGATAATATATTATTGGAATATATTACTTTTTTGAAAGTATTAAATAAATAATAATAGTTAAATTAATTATACTATTTATTGTATGCATTTGAGTCACGATTTTGTGATAAAATTCAATGCATTTGTAATACATAAATTGTTCATATAAATGTATAATTGGATTAAATTTTTTTTTATCATTTTGATTATACTGACTCTCTGCTATTATGGTGAATTTTAATCGGTCCCTTGAATGTCATTGAAAGCGGTTTTTAGTGTACTGTAAATTGTAAAATATTTTTGTATGTCCTATTTTCATCTGTAGAGTAGGCATGACATTAAAACTCTAGATTTCATAATTTAATACTAAATAAAATATTATATATGATGTATTTTGTATAGTAAATTATTTAAGGTGTAAAGAATGAGTTGAGTTGTGTATATAGCTCAGATTTCAGAAATAATAGAAGTTATTAAAAAGTTAAAGTGTTAAAAATATTTAAATGAAAATCTAGTAGTGAGGTCTTAACCCTTAGCTACACGCGCCATTTTTTTTCAATAATAATTACACGCGCGATGTATTTTATACACCAATTTGTTTTACACAGAAATCTATGTCGTATCGCATATATATTTGACTTAATTTACTAATAAAAGAACAAAGTACTACTTAATATTGTTTTGAATTTAATTATAAAAAAAATTTTGTTATTACTATATTATAATT
>JAIPRM010012073.1:0-12394 GCA_025469315.1 Stegophylla sp. TES_Ste_2020 | reverse complement strand
TATTATTAATTTCCTTTGTTCAGAATCGTTTTACTGAAGAAATGATTTATCGTTTCTTTAAAATTTAATACGCCCGTCAAGAGAATACCATCCGTCGTGCGAAGTACACCCATCGTGCGAAGTATGTTCGGCTTTTTATCATTATTATGGTTATTGTATTCTTGGAATAGATACCTTAAAGGATTATTATACATTGTATTATTTTTTTCATATTTTCTTCAAAAAAATCGAAAAGAACAGCCGCATTGTTTTTTACTGAATCAAAAACTATTAGAATTTTTTGATTTATTAATCGATTTAAATTTTAATTAATACAGTCATACAACAAAACGAGCACATCTTTGAACCCTTGTTCTCCGCGATATGTGCCTATTACCCTCTCTCCGACACGTGATTGATGTAGGTACTCTATTAGTGCAACATCGTCAACATCTCTACCAAGTGCCACCGAAATCAAACACATAAGATTAATAGGCCATTAGTAGGCGGGTGCACTTGACGTGTTACGCACTACTAAAAATTGGTTATAGGTATTAAATAAACTTAATAAATTTATTATCGATGAAAATTTTATTTTTTTATTTATTTTTTTTTGATTAACATTAATTGGAGATTTTACTAAAATATTTAACAATAAAATAATTACAATTTACAATAATAATTAATCTAATAACCCACGTGCCGTTACAATAAGTATTATTTTAACCACACAAAATTATGATAAGTAGTGAGCCATTGGTGCAAATCACAGGGATGCTGAGGGTGCTTAACTTCCTGAGTTTTAACTTTTAATGCAAGCACTTCTAAAGTTAATTAAACTTTTAATAAGTAGGTATATATAAAAGAAATTTTTTTTGCATACATTTTATAATTGATTTAGATTTATAGTTTACTTTATTTTAATAATACCTAGAGATAGTATAGTACTTAGCGAAGCTCCTCGCCGATCTGTTCTTCTAAATTTTGTTTGGTGCTTAAGCCCCCCCTAATATTTCTGGGTGATTTGGACCAATGTGGTGGGTCCTATTTAATAATTTCCCGGTATAAAAAAAGGAGCCAGCACACTCTTGATTATTACTTCAAGAAACGATTCTGAGCTGAGCTTCAGCGAATATAATATATAATAGGTAAAAACCTATTATATATTATATAGGTATATAAAAATAAAATAAAAAAATAAAAAATCGAAGTATAGTTATTATATTATATATAATAATGTACATTATAAAATAAATAAACAAAATAAAACTTAGCCTAGAGTATTATACAAATTTCATTAACGACCGGTTTCGATTTTCAAAATCATCATCAGGTTTTTAATATATAGTCAATGAATAAAAAAAATTTTCATTTTCATTTTCATTTTTCTTTTTGTTGAATCCAAAAATTTTTTTACAAATCCACTTAACCACTTAACCACCACTTCTATTTCACTACTCCACCTCTTAACATAACATTTAATATTGTTTCAACTTATTAATATTATTAAGTAAATAGTAAGTAATTAGAATTATTTTAAGAGAATTTAAAGTTCCCTTCATAACATTATAAATTATATTATTTAAGCACTATGACATTGTAGGTTCAATTTATAAATCAATAATATACAAAAATATTATTGAATCACTCTGTATAAACAAACAATAGAGGGTTGCTATTGCGTATATATATAAAGGCATACACTTTTTTTTTATTTGCTAGTGCAATAATAAAAAGCTAGTGCTTTAACGGATGGGTTGAAAACTAATGACGCAGTCTTGGTTTTCCATTCGTGCATAATACAACCAGATTTTATTTATAAACAGTTTTTAAATTAAATAGTTGTTATTCTTTTCTCGATTAATTTAATAATGGACGACCGAACAGTTGATTTAATATTTGCAGGCTCCCTAGAAAACTTGCCTCCTGTCAGTTCTAAAATTGTAAGAATTTTTACCAGCTCTACATTTACAGGCACGTAATTATTATTTACTATAAACTCTTTTTTTTTTTTTTTAATAAATTGTTAAGTATTCATTTAATTTGAAATATATCTTCAGACACTACAATGGAGCGAAATACATTAATGGCCCAATGCTATCCTAAACTAAAGGATTTTTGTCGTGAAAAGCATGGATTAGAATTTCAGGTAAGAATAAACTGGAAAATTTATATTCTGGCTTGTACCTAAATAACATACCCATTTAAATAGGTATTTAAATGTTTCTAAATGTTTTTAACATCACATTTTTAAAAGCTAAACTATTTTTTTTTTATAGTTACTTTTAGGGTAAATTATAAACCTTACCCAACTATTTATTTGTGATAATTGCTAAAATACTACAAAAAACAAAAGGAAAAATTATGAAATTGATTGTTTTCATACTGTTTTCTACGCAATAATCTACGTCTACATTTTAAATGTTTAAAAAAAAAAAATCATAGGATGCATTTGCATACCCTTGCATCCCGCAACTTTATAAATAAACAATAATACAAAAAAAAATTTTGGCGCAAAAAACCTTTTTTAATATTGTAAAAAAATATTTTTTAAAAAAATTTTCAAACATTTATTTTCTTGTCATTTTAGATTCTGAACGAAGTGAAGAAGCTAGTGTTTTTACAATGATGTTTATTTTTTTATTTATTTTTTCTGTAAACACTTTTTCGTATAGATGTACTTGTCTAAAAGTTTCGATCAGCAACTTTTTGAAACCAGATTTTTCTCTACTTGGTACTTTAAACATGTCATTTTTTGAATTTCTCAATTCTTCAATTCTTTTTTTGGAAAAAACTACCCGAAATTTGACAAAAAAAGAATCGGAAGCCATCATTTTTTAATCCGTACTTTATTAAATAGATAGACAATAATATAGAAAATATTTTTGTGCAAGAAAATTTTTAAAATGTGAAAAAAAAATTTTAGTAATTTTTCTAAACTTTTTTTTTCATTAAATTTTTTTCTCTTTTCCTTTATTTATTAGATACAAAAAAAGTAAAGTATAAACAAGAAAGCCGGACATACTTCACACCACGCATATTCTTCGCTCTTCGGGTTAGATACTCTTGATGAGTATGTGAAAATGACGACTACTATTGTTCTTTATATTATTAACTTCCTTCGTTCAGAATCGTCTTATTAAAGAAATTAATCATGTTTTTTTTTTAATTCTATACACCCACTAAGAGTATCTGACTCGAAGAACGAAGAATATCCGTGGTGCGAAGTATGTCCTGCTTTCTTGTCTATACTTTACTTAATTTTACTTTTTTTTTTCCGTTCTCAGTTAATAGTGAGATACAAAATTGGCAAAATAAAAATAAATTCTTTTGTAATAATAATAAATTTTATACTTTTTAAGTAAAATTGTCATATATAAACTGAAGCTCCGCTCAGAAACGTTTTATTGAAGATATTATTTATTGTTTCTTTAAAATTTAACACACCCACCATGTCCCATCCTAGGAGTGAAGAATACCCATGGTGCGAAATATGTCCGGCTTTTTATTTGTAGATTTAGCTAGATCTATACTTACGAGTGGATTCTCAGAAAATTCTGTTTATTCTAAATTGATAAAAATTTTAGTATAATCAATGGACAATGTTAAGAATAAAAAATTTAAAGTGGATGGAGAACTATTAGTTAAAAATTAGGTATTTTGCATATTTCATGGATTTATTTTTTTTTTTTTACAAATAAATCTAGTATAAATCTAATTAGTAAATGCTTATTTTAAAATAACTCGTCTTCTAGAAGATACATTGAATTCCTTTTGTCGATAAAAATGGTAGTTGATGTTGATAGGTACACAAATTTATTAAATTTAGTATTATATTTTTGTATGTTCTTAAAAATACATCATATGATAATAATCACATTTTAAATAAATAAGAATATTTAATATTTTTTTAAATAGTACGATTAACCTTAATAGGCCCAAATCAATTCACATTTTCCTTTAATTAAAATGTGAAACTGATATTAATCGAGTACCTATCCACTTTTTGATAGATACCTACAAACTATTATAAAATATAACAGAAACATGGTGTATATATACTGGATATATTGTTTTTATTGAATTAATACATTCATGTTTAAAAGCATTTAGCAACAATAAAGTCTTAGATCAATATTACATATTTGACCTTGATGTATACCTGCGTACCAGGTACTGTCGGTGAGCTATTTATAAATTTTTAATTTTAGGTGGTAGATATGAGATGGGGTGTTCGTGATGAAGCTACAGATGATCACATGACAACTGAACTTTGCATGAAAGAAATTGAAAATTGTCAACGTCTATCAATGGGGCCTAATTTTGTGGTAAAAATTAAAACTATAAATATCTAAAATAGACCCTAACTTATAGGTATCTAATGTAATATATAATACAATTTTAAAGATAATTTCTAATTAGTACCTCATAATCAATATTAGGTATTCAAATTTTTTTATGTTGTTAATTATACCTATGACTTATATTATACAATAGTGAATTATGTATAATGTATATACATATATATTGTTATTATGTTTTCTATAGGTATTTCTTGGACAAAAGTATGGTTATCGTCCAATTCCTACGTATATAATTTCATCAGAATTGGAATTGTTAAGGGAGGAATTGGTCAATGTTGGTTCAGATGTAACTTTATTAGATATGTGGTATAGAAAAGATAGCAATGCTGTACCTCCCGTCTCTGTGTTGCAACCAATTTCTTCAATACTCATTAACTTTAATAATAAAGTAACGTTTATAAGCAATTTTTTTTTATCGATTAACGCACAAACTATTTTATTTAAATTTTCAGCGAATTCCAAAACTCCAACAACAAGATCAAGGCATTTGGTGGGATACATTAGCTAAAATGCAAAAATTATTTAGGAAAGCTTCTATAAGTTTATTTAATAGCGGAAAAATTGATAAAGATACTATGCACAATTATTACATGTCAGGTAGGTATTATAGAATGAAAAAAAAATCATATACTAATCATTATTCAATTTAATAATCTGATTCCGATGTATAGTGACTGAGAGAGAAGTCATAAATGGTATATTAAAAGTGAAAAATACAAAAAATCATTGTCTTGCTTATGTACGCTATATAAACAACATAAATTTGCAAAATCTGAAAAAAGCTTCAAACTTTTTGGATATAGTTAATAGAAGTATCGATACGGAAGCATCTCGTTTACTTGGAAACTTGCGAGATGAGCGTCTTGTACAAAAAATTGAAACCACAAATTATCAAAAGTAAATAGTTGAGATTGAAATTTACTTTAAATTTAAATTAAAAAAATTACTATAATGTGTTCAAATAAATAATATATATAAATTAATGTTTCATAAACTTATTTTTTGAATAATTTATCATGATAAGAACATTTTTCAACAGGTGGTAACAGGCATAGGGCCAAAGAACGCAGGGCTTTTATAGGATCGTCACGAGAAATAAATCACCCTCGGAAACTATTTATTTTTAATCCAAACTTTATGAAAATTTTAACATTGGTAAACAATTATTTAAGAAACATTTTGACGCGAAGAAATTTTGAAATGTAAAAACCAAATTTTGGAAATTTTTATCTAACATATTTTTTTCTCATCAAAATTTTTCATCTTTAATAAAATTGTCTTTTTTTCCTTTTCTTTATTTGTTGGATTAAACAAGTAAAGTAAAGTAAAACAAAGATAAGTAAAGTAAATTAAATTAAAGCAAAGTAGCAAAATAAAGTAAAATAAATATAAATAAAGTACAGTAAAGTAAAGCAAATATAAGTAAAATATAGACAAGAAAGTTTTCTTCGCTCCTAGGGTCAGATATTCTTGGTGGGTGTATTGAAAATGAAGACTATTATTGTTCTTTATATTATTAACATACTTTGCTCAGAACCGTATTATTGAAGAAATTTATTATTGTTTCTTTAAAATTCAATAAATCCACCTAGAGTATCTGACCCAAAAAGCGAAGAATACCTATGGCGCGAAGTATGTCTGGCTTTCTTTTCTATGCTTTACTTTACTTATATTTACTTTGTTTTACTTTTTAAAGACAATAAATTGGATGTGTTACGAAATAATAACAAAAATAAATCCACATTATTTGGATTAATTTGAGTGATTTGAACCATAATTTTATGTTATTATATTTTATGTTTAAAGCTTAACAGTATCAAAAATATGTTTTTGTATAAAAAACAATTTTTTCTTAATGGAGTTAAATTTAAATTTTCTTTTTTTATCATTCGTACGTATTTGTGATTAATAAATTTTTTTGTACTGAAATAATAATTATTTTTTTTTTTGGTTCACTTTTTATAATTTTTTAGAAAAGCATGTTTTTACTTTTTTTAATTTTTTTTTTTCTCAATCTTATTCAATGATACCTAATAATTATGAATGAATTATTTAATTGTATCAAAATATTTATCAAGCATTTTAGATTAATACGCAACAAGTATTAGTTGAAATAAAAATGCCCCTAGGCTCTTAGCCCTATAAAGCCTATGGATAATATATTTTAAATAACATAATAAGTCAATAAGTCATATATTATATTAGCGAGGTAAAATATTATAGGTTCGGAGTAAAGTGTATAATAGTTATTATGTTACAATAATTAGCATGTAAATTGTGAACATAAGTTTTCTTGTCTCAGCATCAAAAAAATGTGTGCCTCGGTACGCCATTGGTTCAGGATTCGTTTACAGTTTTTAATAAAATATGTCATAATGCATACCATATTAAAATTATTTACTGTTAGGTATACAGTTGAATGGATTGGTCGTGAAGGGCTGGATAACGAAACACATCAAGAGTATTTACAAAATTTTATCATGCATTTCTACAAAAATATTACTAAATTAGTGGATAGAGCAATGCGAAAAGAAGATTCTAGTCCCCAAGGGCAAATTGTAACTGAAATATTGCAACATTTACATGCTTGCCATAATTCTGTTAAAGTTTGTATTTAAGAAAATTAAAAATGTTAAATATCTAGGTATGTATTTAATAATTTAATTTAATTGAAGGTTTTTTATGGTCGCGAAGACAATTTGAAACACATAGAACGGTATATGAAAAGTAATTGTGAAAAACCAATGATACTTTTCGGTGAAGGTGGCTGTGGTAAAACATCGCTTTTAGCAAAAGCTGCTGGCTTAAGTTATTCGACATGGTTTAATGAAACAGCTACCAAACCACTTTGTGTAATAAGATTCTTAGGAACAACTCCAGACAGTAGCACATTAACACCAGCATTAATATCGATATGTCAACAAATATCTTACAATTATATGTTGCCCTTTGATGACATACCCGATGACTTGGTTCCACTAACAGCCCATTTTAAACATTTATTAACATATGCAACTAGAGATCAGCCTTTGATATTATTTTTGGATTCAGTTGATCAATTAACTGGTACTCAAGACACCAATAATGTTTCATGGTTACCTACGAGATTGCCCAATAACTGTAAAGTATGTATGCTTTAGAGTTTAGATTTCAAAGAGAACATTTTACAGTTTTCTAAAAAAAAAAAAAAATATATCTATTATAGTTACTGGTATCTGTAGCAAAAGAAGAAGGAAATTCTGATGTTTCTCGAGATTACCACGTGTTGCGTAGAATGATTGATGATGAAGAACAATTTATTGAAGTAAGTGCGCTTGGAGAAGAACTAGCCGAAGAAGTAATAAGGTAAATTTTAATTTACATATACCTACATTATATAGGTATATCAGTTATCAGGTATATGAATGTATTATGATAGTTTATAGAGGTGACCGCAGGAAAAAATTTTCAGGCGGAGGTTTTAAATAAATGAGAATTAATGCCGACATTTTTTTTATTATTTTATAAATATTTTAGATTTTGAGTGGAGTGAAAAAATTGTATGATTTTAAAACGATGTTTTTTTTTATTTTCTTAT
Organism: Stegophylla sp. TES_Ste_2020; assembly: GCA_025469315.1. Taxonomy (NCBI): domain Eukaryota; kingdom Metazoa; phylum Arthropoda; class Insecta; order Hemiptera; family Aphididae; genus Stegophylla; species Stegophylla sp. TES_Ste_2020. The sequence continues at coordinate 4,474 of JAIPRM010012073.1, read as the reverse complement.
TTTTTGCTCTTTTTGTGAACACTTTTTCAACTTTTCGTATTGAACAACTTGTTCAAAAGTTTCAATCGGTAACTCTATAGATCCGAAATCACACCTAGATGGAACTTTAGAGAGATTACTTTTCAACGAGACTCGGAAAATCAGAAACTATCTTTTTTTAATCCAAACTTTTTGAAAATTCAAACATAGATAGACAATTAGATGAAAAGTAGTGTTTTTACAATGATTTTCTCATTTTTTTTATTATTGCATTTATTGCACTTTTGAAATAACAGATCTCATAATTTTGGTGGGAGGGGCTTAACCCCAAAACTCCCCTGGGACCACTGACAGTTGATACCTATTTTCTACATATCATTAAACTAATATTACAGGAAGTGGATGGAAACAGCTCATCGTGATTTAACCAACTGTCAATGGAGACTCGTGTCCAATGCTATTAATCAGTGTTCTTTGCCAATTTTTGTTAAACTCGTTTTCGCTGAGATTTGTCGTTGGCGTAGTTACACAAAACCACAAGAAACTCACCTTGCATCTAATGTAATGGATTCAATTATGATGCTTTTTGAAAGAATTGAAAAACAACATGGTCGATTATTAGTCTTTCATGCTTTGGCTTACATAACAGCATCAAAGAGTGGTTTATCTGAATCAGAACTAGAGGATTTAATATCATTAGATGATAAAGTTTTAGATGACGTCTATCAATACCATTTACCTCCAGTTAGAAGAATTCCTCCTTTATTATGGACTAGGATTAGAAATGATTTACCAAATTACTTGTCAGAAAGAGAGGCTGATGGTGTTAGTGTATTAAACTGGTACCACAGGTATATTTAATGCAAAATAATTTTTGTAATTAGATGCTGTAAAATGTATAATTTATTTTAAAATTAATTTTACAGACAATTTAGAGATGCTGCTAGAGAAAGATACTTTAAAAATATGAATATGGTAACTTATTTCCATTCTTCTATAGCTGATTATTATCTAGGAATTTGGGGTGGTGGTAATCCAAAACCTTTTAAGTATACTGAAATCCAAAGGCACAGATTTAATTTGCAAAATAAAGAAGGTTCTGCTGATAGAAAAGTACCAGTGCAACCTTTAGTGTTTTATTCTAAAGAAGGTACTGCTTCAAGATATAATTTAAGAAAGGTTAGTATATATAATTTTATACCTACTAACTATTGTTGAGTTTTAACTACACTCTACCCCTAAAAATAATAAATTCCTAGTTTGGAGAGTTACCGTATCACCTTGTACGAGCTCATCGTTTTCAAGATTTGTACAAAAATGTATTATTTAATTACCGTTGGTTGCACGCAAAGTTATCTTCATGTCCTTTACAAGCTGTTCTAAGTGATTTTGAAGATGCTTGTGCAAATATTGATGACCGAGATGCAACAAGGTAATATATATTGTTTACTACAAAATGTATAACTAATTTGTATATATTTTTAAAAATGTATAACTTACTAAACATTTTTCGTTTCGATATTTTAAATAGCAGTGAGATGAAATCAAAACAAAGGTCAGGTTCTGATTTTATACATAAAAAAATGTGTTTGTCCCTTGCCGAATATGCCAAATCTGACATGGCAATGGTCTAGGATACCATAAATTCAGAAAAATAATATTTTATGCTATTTTAATTAAACGTATTCAATTTTTAGGGAGTTAATACTTGTTGCTGATGCTTTAAGATTAGGTGGAGCAATACTTGGTGAATTTCCTGATATGCTTGCTCCCCAATTAATCGGTCGTTTACTACCTGAAATAGGATCAAATCCAAATATAAAAAGTTTATTAGCAGAATGTGATCAATTTGGACCAGAAAATTGTGCACTTATTCCCTATTATCATTGTTTACATACTCCTGGAGGTCCATTAAAAGTTGTATACATTTTTAGTGTCCTAATTTCTTATATTAATGGTATTTTATTTATAGTATTCTCTGGAAGGTCATCAATTTGCTGTATTTGACTTTCAAGTAACATCAGACTACAGATATATTGTATCAATATCAAATAGATTCATCACATGGGATTTATCTACTAGTGATATGACTAGGAATGTAAATCCAGGACTGGAAGGAATCATGCAAGCATTGTGTTTAAGCCCTGATAATCGTTATGCTGCAGCTTATACTAACAATAATCAAGTAAAATAATTGTCCTACTAACCATAAAAGTTACGTTACTTTAAAAACTTATTTACAGACTGTATTACTAAATTGCCTAACAAGTGAATTTAATGTCATTGAAAACCCTTTTGATAACGAAGAAATCGTTTCCGGTGTTAATATGCTAAATACTCATTTATTCGTACATGGAGCTTCTACATTATGCAGATATGATCTAAGAGGAAATTTAGAGTCCAAGTATTTAATAAAAAAATATTTATTTTATAAATACACAAATTTTAAAATTAGTTTCATTTGTTTCTGTATTTTATATTTGAAATAATATTTTATTTTCATTGAATAAAATTTAAATGTTTACAATTTCATAAATATTATAATATTATTGATTTTCAGAATTACGGTCAATGAGAATCCTGATCAATGGACTTTAATGTATGTGAAATTCACTACTTTAAATTGCAGTCGTTTTATATTTTGGTCTGGTAAAATGGATGATACTAGGATGATGATGCAAACAATTAAGAACAACACCAGTTGTCCATCATTTTATTTTCATAGTGCTATGGCTATAAATACGAATGAAACCAGATTGTACTGTTGTCCGAATAGCAATTCTTACAATATTTCTCAATTTGACTTTATTGATAATAAATGGACAATGGTTAAAGAATTAAAACCCAGTAAAATATTCATATATAAAATAATTTGACTGATATTTTAAATGAATAATAAAAAATTGCAGTCGGTAATTGTACAGTACTTCAAATTAAGTTATCTGAAGATTCATCTTCACTATTGGGTACAATTTCAAATGGTTTCTGCGTATGGGACTTATCTTCAGAAGATGTAAAAATATTACATTTACCACACGGAGTTCGTAACATTACTATAAATATGATGCAGTCAAATTCATGTATGTTGTCAGCTGATAAACGGTTTTTGGTTGCTGGAGTTCGGTATTTAATAACTACTGCCTACAAAAATTTGTGACGTGTAAATAATTATCAATTATATTATTTAATTTCTAGAAAAATGTTGTATGTGTGGAATATGGAGACTGAGATTTTAATAAAAGTCTTAGATGCACATTTTGGTCGTATTATATCTCTTTTGCCATTAACTACAGGAAATTGGAATTCAGTTATAACTTCATCTATTGATAGATCAGTAAAAGTTTGGAATATTAACAACATATTTGAACAAGTTCACGTTATAGATAGGCATGAATTACAAATTGATTCCATAAGGTAATCGTAGTAATCTATGAAATGGTATGGAAATATTTAATAAACATATACATTTATTTTAAGCTTATCTCAAAGTTCTGGATTGGCAGCTACTGTAACAAGGGGTTGTGTTGGACTATGGGATATAAATACAGGAAGGTTAATCCAACAGTTAGCTGACAATTTATTAGGAGCTATTGTCACTCATGCGTTAATTACACCTGATGGCAAATACATAGTGTGTTCTGAATCAGGGAATTTACTTATCTGGAATCGTATATTATGTCGAGTCATTTTTAAACAACAGCAGCCAGGGATTCAACAGTTAATGCTTTTAGATGAAGCAACTAAATGTCTTACAGTTTCCAAACAAGAAGAAATTAATGTAGAAACTCAACAGAATTCTGATGCTACAGCGATTTTAAGGTCTATTCCAGATGGGAAAACCATTTATTCATTTGACTACCAAATACGTAATGCAACTGGTATGGAATTCAAAGAACTCGTTGTAACAGCAGATGGTCTTAATTTAATTGCTCTGGCTAGTGATAAAGGCCATAGAGAAGCACTTCACATATATAATGCAACTAATGGTCAATATGTTACTAAAATTGTACTTAAACAATCTGGAATGAAGGTAATTTAAGATATAAAAATAATTATATAAATGTATTAATAAATAACCGTCAGAAAAAAATAGTTTACAATATACGTTATAAAGAATCAATCAAATATAAGTAAAACCTATGAATTTGAATGATAATGCAAATTTTTAAACATTTGGTCTAGAATAATACTGATGTTTATAATTATTTTTATTTTTTCTGTGAACACTTTTTCATATGGAAATACTTGTCCAGAAGCCTCAATCAATAAAAAAATTTTCTTTACAAAATTGGTGGTCTGCATAACTAAATAGCCGGACATACTTCGCACGACGGGTGGGATTCTCTTGACGGGTGTACTGAATTTTAAAGAAACGATAAATCATTTCTTCAATAAAACGATTCTGAACGAGGGAAGCTGATAATATTAAAAATAAATTTAAAAAAAATATTAGAAAAATGTCCAAAATTTTTTTTTTTCATTTTAAAAATTTTCT
>JAIPRM010012072.1:0-12395 GCA_025469315.1 Stegophylla sp. TES_Ste_2020 | reverse complement strand
TTTCTAACAATTTTTATAACTACAAATACATTTTTACTGTAACAATAATTATTATAAATAATTCCAACAATATATCTAATAAATAAAATAACTTTATTTAACTTTTAAGTTTTAACATAGATATATAATATGTTTATATGTATAATATGTTTTAAATTTGTTTCATAACATCAAATTGCTCTGTCTACGATATCATTCCCCCAAAAATAGAATAAGTTATATGACGTTGTATACCATTTATAGACAATATAAATATATAGACCTTATACTAAGGTATAGGTATATATCAGTATAAGGCTATGTATAAATATCATAGCCACACTATCCTTATCTATAACCATAATTATAGCACATACAACCATCATGGTTATCTATCCACCACGATTTAAGATATACCTATATATACCTGTATATCTTAAATCGTGCTATCCACTTGAGTATTCGATTTTTTTATATCGATAATAATTTAAACAGATTATTATTTATTGATAATAGGTTTTTGATAACCATTTCTGCCCAGTGCCCAACAATAATAAACTGAAGTTTGTCAAAATTTTCATTAAAATTTATAATAATAATAAAATAGGAACGTAAAATGAAACAAAGTCAACAAAATCCAGAGGGGGGCAATCGCCCCTATCGCCCCCCCTTGTATACGCCCCTGTGTTTAATAATGTACATCATGAGATCAGGTCACTTTTTTAATTACAAATTTAGTTATTTGTTTAATGATAAACTACATTTTTCGTATTTTTGAAAATCATTAACTAAAATGCAAAAAAGTGCTTGATCGATATTTTGTTAATAACTTTAAGTTGAATTCAAGTATATTTTCAAAACTCTTATTGGTTTACACATCAACTGGGTTGATTGAAGAATGACATTTCACTATGTTACGTAGCATGTAAAAATAAAGATACTGAATATCAGTACTCGATCACCTTGATTTATATTCTCACCAAAAATAATTAAATTCTAAAATTTTCTATAAATTAATGATTAAAATATGAAAGTAATTTATAATAAAGTAAAGTAAAGTATAGACGAGAAAGTCAGATATACTTCACACCATGGGTAATCTTCGCACCTCAGGTCAGATACTCTTGGTGGGTGTGTTGAATTTTAAAGAAATGATAAATCATTTCTTTAATAATACGATTTTGATCGAAGTATGTTCACATCTACCAAAAGTATCTGACCTGAAGAAAATTGAAGGAGCTAGCTCCCCCTCCCCCCGAAAAAATTGAATTAAAATAAAAGTACGTGGACTACACTTCACAACCTTCTATACCTTCGTATATTGTAAAGCCGTAGATAGTTATACATATATGTACCAGATTTTTGAATTGACAATATTTTAGTTTGCACAGAAATTCCTCTAGCACTACACTAGTGCTCTGAAGCTTTGAAATCGAATACGATATATAAAATTGATCTCGTAAAATAAGGAGAGAAAAATTTCCTAAATCTTGTTTCACATTTTTCAAAATTTTCTTGCACCAAATATTTCTTATATTATTGTCTATCTATACTTAAATTTTCATAAAGTTTGAATTAAAAAAAAGATGGTTTCCAAGTTTTTGTTTTTAAATTTTGGGAACTCTCATAAGTACCATGTAGAGGCGAATTGTGATTTAAAAAGTTGCTGATTAAAACTATTGGACAAGTATTTCTATACGAAAACGTGTACACTTAAAAAAAATAAAAACAAAAATATACATCAGTGTAAAAACAATAGCTTCTTCTCTTTACTCTTGATCTAAAAGTACAATGCCTACAATATCCATAAAAGAATAAGCATCATCATAAAACTACTTTAGTTTCTTCAATCCGCTGATAATCTAAAATTAAGGTAGGGACAGACTGTCAGAGTTTCCTGAACGCAACGATTTTTTTCTGGTTTTCGTGCCTCCCCCCCCCCTAGAAATAAATTGTAAACACTGAATATCACGTCATCTTCTTAAATACTTAAACATAATTCACAAATGTTGCACGTTGCACACGCCAGACGCACTCATTATTAATTGTAATTACAATTTATAATAAATTTAATTACGATCGTGTAATTAATTCGTTACAGTGCATAATAATACGATGGTATGTCTTTGTAACTATGAAAATAAAATAATATTTTTAATAATCACGGATCACGGACAAATTTCATGACGATAGCACGCGGTAAGTACTAGCATTGATTATAGAAATATATAAAACAGACTGCAATAATCAACGGTACTATTATTATAATGGTGCCAGGTTAAGGGCCAGTGCGGCTGTGGTGCAACGTACTTCAAACGTACATCAAATCGAAAATATTATGCTTTTTCCAAACATTTGATTGGTACTATTAGTACAGTTCAAACGTTTCCAACAACTTCCTTTTGTAAACAACATCTGTTCGTTACACATAATAATATTAGACCGATGTGACCCACGCCCATTATTATTTAAATGCACCACACACTGGCAAAAATTTCGAGTTAAAACTGAAGTAATCGTCAAATCAAATCTCATCGTTTATAATAATAATAATAATTGATAACCCCGTCGTTGGTTTTAATACCACGGATATTATGTAGTAGTACTATGTGAACGTTACATGCGACTGTAATAATTAATAATAATATATTGTATTATTATAAATTATGTAATAATCAACAAGTAGTGCTGCAACTGCTATTATCTATAAATAACACAACTTCTTTGATCGCCTGATAACGTACTGATAAGAATAATCTTATCAAAGGTTTATTTTTTCAAATCGATCAAACCTCAATGTGCTACAATTACTGCGCTCTGTGTTTAATACAAATTCAATATTTACGCATTCGTTATTTATAGGGACTAGTCTCAGGGTTACTCATCGACTTGATTACTGGCAGAGGAGGAAAGATATTTTAATTATCATGGACATCGCTACATCAACGGATATTATGATAATTAGTGGAAATTCTCACCTCGAACTCGCAAATTTAGTCGCTCGGTAATAAATACAGTATTAATAAAATAATAATAATATGTTTTCTCATAGCAGATCTCGGACCGTAGAATTATTTCCTTTGCTTAAATTTTAGTCGACTTGGAGTGAAACCCGCTCGATGTGCTGTTTCTTACACTACTAACCGAGAGACGTCTGTTCAAATAAGTGATTCTGTGCGAGGAAAAGATATATACATTATTCAAACCGGTTCCAAGTATGTATAACTTACTCAAATATTATATTTTATATAAGTAAATAGTATGGATAATATGTTTTTATTAATATGCTCGATTCCGTGAAGTTAATTTCCATTTAAGGGGTAAAATTTCAATCTAATAATATTGATATTCATAATATCATTGTCTGTGTTGTATGTTTAACGTATATGTGTTGAAACATTTATAAACATATTTCAACCTAAGTAAAGAGTCTTACGAAAGGCTAAATAATTGTGAAAACATGTAGTGTGCCAGTAATGTTAATGTATTCTTTAAAATTTTTATTCTTTAAAATTTAAATATATTTTTAGAAGTTCTCTTGATTTTTTTTAAAGCATTAATAGTTGATAAAATTTGTTTCACTATAAAAATACTTTGCACCTTGGGGTGTTTTTCGTTCCTCGGGTAGGATATTCTTAACAGGTGTATTGAATTTTAAAGAAACAATAAATTATTTCTTGAATAAAACAATTCTGAGTGGAGCTTCAACTAATACACAATAATAATTATCAGTTTTGAAGAATTAAACTTAAATATTGAAATAAAAATTATTTTTTATGTACAAAATTTACAAAAAATTTTAATTGATTTTCATATATTCACTTACACCTAATGAATACCCCATAAATAATTTCAAATTACAATAAAATATTAACGTCATAGTAAAATAAAATAAAGCTGCTCTAATTATCATAAATCAACATTAATACACTATAACATAATTAGTATTAATGTTTATTGTGTCACCTCTGGTCAGTCACAGTTGAAAAAAGTGCAAAATATTAAGTTTCTGAGTAAGATTCAAACCCAGTACTGTTGTGTTCTAATCTGAAGTGTCTTAACCAGTACGCCACATGAACAGCGATGAAAACCGTTGAAATAGTAAGTATTTAATATAATCATCAAAAAATTTCAATTTTCAAAATAGAATAATTAGAAAACTATTGACGCAGGTGGATTTTAATTCACACCATCGTATTCAGCGTCAAAATATACTTAAAATGATGAACAAAAAACATTACCTACCAACCTTTTAGGGTTTTAATTAGAAATACACCATAAAATTTATCTGTAATTTCTCCAACTTTTTTCTATTTGTAACTAGTTTACTAGACCTTAGTAAAATATTTGATTATTTATCCGTAAGAAATTTTATTGCACCAAAATATTCGCAATAAAATTCTCCATTTAGATACCAAGTTTCAAAAAGATCGGTTAAACCAATTATCTTTTATATATGTTAAAGTGTAATTTTAGGTATTACTAACAAATTTTATCAAAATTCTAATTTCAAACGGTTATAGAAAGAAAGTTGACTTACGATTTTCAAGATTTTTTCAGGTCAATTAGACGTATATGTGAATGAGGTAATTTATATTTTCAAGTCTTAATATCAAGATTTAAATATTTTATTACATAAAAACTAACAAAAAAAGAGAAATTTTCAAAATGCGGTTCTTAACTCAAAATTGATTAAATGTTTTTGAAATTTTTATAGAGTGTTGTGACCATTTTTAGTAGTTGGTGAAACTTTAAAGTTTCTTGCTACGTTATTTTAAAAGTTATGTTAAAAAATTTTCAATCATATGAAAATTCTGTTAGTAATATATTTTGCTATTTTTATCAATTTTTCGACAGATTTTCCGCGTTTTTGAAAAAGATATTGAGAAATTTGAAAAATTACCTCTTTCTTAAATACCATCTGGGTGTGATTTTGGATCTATAGAGTTACTGACTGAAACTTTTGGACTAGTACTTCTGTACGAAATAGTGTTTCCAGAAAGAGAGAGAAAAAAATAAATAAACATCATTGTAAAATCGTAAACTTTTTCGCTCTGCTCAGAATCTAAAATGTTAATTTAGTAAATAATATAAAGCAAAATAATAATAATATTACTTATTAGATAAAACTACTTAGATGTGTAAGATATGTTATAGAATGGAAAATGGCATAGTGTCCAAGTGTTTAAGCTGTTTAATGTGAATCTGGTTGAATAACATACAATTTCTTCTTTTTAAAGATGTTGTTTAACCACTGATATCAGAACGTATAATTTTTCAGTGATTTTACATTTTCAAGTACCTGAATCAAATGTTTTCATTTTGTCCAATATAACAATATTTTCAGGAAAAGATTTCTTTGAGGTAGTAACACTTTGAAATTCACATTGATACTGAATAGATTATTTAAACACGATGTAATCAATATATAATCTAAAGCTGTAATAAAATGAAAACTAGCTACATAAACCAAACTAAGTGTCCACATTAGGCTTGTTAATATACATCAGAATCAGGATCTGACTGTTTAGCCCATAACAAATGGTAGCCTACATTATGCGGAACCCACTTAATACATTGACTCGTTTTGTCATTATATACTTCTAGAATTGATTTAATCTTTTATTTGTCTGTTTACAATGTCTATAATTGCAAACTACTACATAAATGTTATAATGTCTATATTTGTTTATATAATATAAATAATAATGTTATTTATTACCAATGCTTGTTTAAATCACATTAATCACTGTGTAGATTATCACAGTATACAGGGTATTTCAGTTTGATTTGACAAATACAATATCTATTGTTATGTTCTTTACTTTTGATTTTTTATTTATTTATTTATTTATAAATACTATAGTCTAGTACTGCTACAAAATCCAGTTAAAAGATTTATTTCATTTTTAGAACTCAAATTTTAAAAATTTCAATTTTTTCCTATCATTTAATACTGTTGTTTGAATTTTGTTTAATAAATGATGATTTGGTGATTAAGCCAGTTATTAATAATAATTTATAATTAATGATAATCTCTACCTAATATTTTATGTAGCTATAAGTGACAATAAAATTTTAGGAGGAAAAATAAATTTTGATAAGCCATTATTGGTAAATTATTATAATATTATTATGTTTGACATTATTCTTAAAACTTGCAGCAATTTAAAAAAATAAATAGAAAATTAATGGATTAACTTTTATTAGAATCAATACACCAAAATTTTTTTATAAATCAGATTCAAAAAATGGCTATTTTGATTACTTTTTTCAAATGGTAGGAAAAAATTAAAAAATTTTAAATTTGAGTTCTAAAAATAAAATATACCTTTTAATTGGATTTTGTAGTAATAACGGACTATAGTATTTATTAAAAATAAATAAATAAATAAAAATAATAATTAATGCAACAAAAGTTTTTGCATTTGTTAAATCATACTGAAACACCCTGTTGGTACAAATAATTTGTTTGGAATTAAATATGGACAAATTTCACTCTGAATAACATTTGAATGTGTAATAAATTATTATACTAATTTATTATCTATTTGTTTTTACTATCAAAATTTATATATGATTTATACATATTATTAATATATAATTATTAATAATTTAGTATTTAATTCTATGAAATTGTTTTAGAGATGTCAATAATAACATTATGGAACTATTGATCATGGCATATGCATGTAAAACTTCTTCAGCCAAAAGTATTGTAGGAGTTATTCCTTATCTTCCCTACAGTAAACAATGTACGTAAAATTAAAATACACATAAATTCCCAAAAATAATTTGAAATTGATTTAACTTTAGGTAAAATGCGAAAACGTGGATCTATTGTGTCTAAGCTTTTGGCAAAGATGTTATGCTCCTCGGGCTTGACTCACGTTATAACAATGGATCTTCATCAGAAAGAAATTCAAGGATTTTTTGAATGTCCAGTTGATAATTTAAGAGCATCACCATTCCTTTTGCAATACATTCAAGATTGTGTAAGTCACTTAAATGTTTATAATTATTTTTGACTAGAGCAGTGGTTCTCAATCTTTTTAGAACCACGACCCAAATTTTTCTTCAAAAACCTATTGCAACCCACATGGTTTTACATTTTTAGGATAAAAAGGTAGTTCTTAAAAATCAAAATTAGATTAATACTTAATTAATCGGTGTATAATGAATATAATTTTTCAAATGTATGCAAATGTGATACTTCATCATTTTTACACAGTGGATTTTGTTTAAAAAAGTAATTTTTTGAGAATTTATATAATTCAATAAATTTCTCGCGACCCTCCAAAAATTGACTCGAGACCCATCAGGGGGTCGCGACCCACACTTTGAGAAATGCTGGACTAGAGTATAAAAACCTAGTACTTCCTAATATTAACAAGTACATAAATGGACTACAAATAAATTTTAATAGATTCCTGATTATCGTAATGCTGTAATAGTTGCAAGAAATCCTGGATCAGCAAAAAAAGCCACGTCGTATGCTGAACGTTTACGTTTAGGTATCGCTGTCATTCATGGAGAACAAAAAGAATCTGATTCTGATATGGTCGATGGACGAAATTCTCCTCCTCCATCAACTTCTCGTTCAAGAACAATGGATGTCAGCGTTGGAGTTCCACAACATCCAGCCAAGGAAAAGCCTCCCATTAATGTAGTAGGAGACGTTGGTGGCCGTATTGCTATTATGGTGGTTAGTAAAAGAAACGATGGATTTTAATGATCTTGTATGTACCTAAAAAAAATCAATCTTTCAGGACGATATGGTGGATGATGTTGCGTCATTTGTAGCTGCTGCTGAAGTTTTAAAAGAACGCGGTGCATACAAAATCTATGTATTGGCCACTCATGGTCTTTTATCTTCTGATGCTCCAAGACTTATTGAAGCTTCACCAATCGATGAGGTGATTTTACAAATAATTTAATCCCCCATTTGATTTATTTTATTTGTTTGTTATTTTATTTGCATTTATTTGTTCTAGGTGGTTGTAACAAATACCATTCCGCATGAGATTCAAAAAATGCAATGTCACAAAATTAAAACTGTGGATATTAGTATTCTATTATCTGAGGCTATTCGTAGAATTCACAATAAAGAATCAATGTCGTATCTGTTTAAAAATGTTACATTAGAAGATTAATATAGTTATTGTAAATGTTGACAATTTACTAAACTAATAAATTATGATTAAGTAAAATAAAAAAAGGAGTAAAAATGAATGCTGTAAATAGAATTCCAATGTGTAAATTATGAAGGAGTCTACATTGGGAACCACTTGAATTAAAACTAGCCTCATTAATTGAATGCATCAAATTATCTTCTGTTTTATTTACAATATTTTATAAAATTAGTGAATTAAAGAAAAGCTAATTACAATTCAAAAAACATATATTAGTCATTGTTAATTATAATACAAATATTCATATATATATTTTTTCTTTATATTTACACTCATATATTTTAATGATTAAATTTAGTTGTTTAGATTTTTTTTTTTTGTACACTTTAATCCTTTCTTTTATAACAGAACTAGTTTTAGAAAGAAAATTCATTGACTACATAAATGTATTTTTATTCTATTAGGTATGAACAGATTTCATACTCAATTTCTAAAGAATAAATTATTTAAGATTAATTAGTTGAATAATTTGTTTTTCATCAATCAAATAACACTAGTCACTGTTTTAGTAATTATTTTTTGATCAAATGAAAAGTATTGGAAATGTTAATGGTCCAAATTTATGTAGATCATAATGTAACCAAATTGTGATTAATTTTCACATTTATTATAGTGATTTAAAATACAAAATAGGAATTTATTATAGTATTAGTAAGTTATTACTTATAACTCTAATTAATGGTGTGTATAACAGCGGTTTCCAAACTGTACAGTGCGCAATCCCTTGGGAGGCTCAAGCATCTGGTAGGGGAGGTATGATTTAAATATTATCAGAACATTCAATTACTTGATAAAAGTAATTTCAAGAAATTTTTTCTAGAAGAAATTAAACAGTATAAATTGGTATAGAAAAAAATCATCAAACTGTGACTTGTAACTGTACAAAAGAAATATAAATAATCGTAATTTCATCTGATTCTGTACGATAAGAATAAAATTTCCTTCTCTGTAACTTTAAAGATTTTTGTCCGATATAAGATTTGATTATTCTGGAGTTAGTGAACAAAGATTGTTAGCGTATATGTGTGCACCATTTATGACTCACTTTTTTCGCTTTCTATTGTGTGAAGAAATTTTTTCTGTACTCAAATAAAAATGTTGGTTCAAAATAGATGAGAAAAAAGAAAGGGATGGACACGTCACATTTTAATTTTGGGACATTGGTAAATAGTAGGTAAATGGAAAACAAATACATTATTTCTTTGATCATACAAAATGTAAAAATTTAAGCATAAACATATCAAAATACTGTTTTTTACTGGAATTGTTTGTTACTTATTTCGTTTAGTGACCATTTTTCAAGAGGTATGAATACAAATAGTTAGGGAACTGCTGGTCTATATTATATTTTTTGCAATTTGTACACTGTTCAATTCCAGTTTTCGATGTCCAGTGGTGCAATGGCGTATCCTGAGGGAGCTAAGGCCTCTCCAAAATTTCAGGAAAAATTAAAAATTTTCATTTATAATCCACAGTATTTAATAGTACGTTGAACAGTGTCTAAATTATCTAAACAGGTTTTGTCTATAGTCATATCCGTTAATGGAAAAAGTATGAAAATTTATTAACATCCTAATCCTAGTAATAACTTTATCTAAGACTAATTAGAATATATCGGTGGTGGCTCGTGATATTTCAATGTGGTAGTACGATGAAATTTCTTTTGAAGGGGCAATCACCCCACCTATTGTGAGAGGACACTACATTTAAGATTTTCACTTCTGTAAAAATTAAAAAATTAACTTTGGCACCAATGAGCAACAATAAGACTTGAACTACTCGTAAAACTCTGTGATTTGATTACAGTGATCACGGTTTGTTGGAATTTCTTTAACTATTAATAATAGACGTAAATGTCGATCACACTCGTCGTGCTGTGAACGACTAGTATTGCAGGTAACCGTAGTAAATGTGTAATGACACTAAGCATTCAAAATATTAGTATACTATAATACAAACTCAGTAGCACAAGTCGTTGCTGAGGATGAGCAACGATAATTGTAGCACACAATCCAATCGCCGTCGCCACACTATATTTACACGTATTACCATAGTCTATCTAGTATCTATACTTCTATAGTGCACATACATTGAATCAGGTTTTTTGGTGTACACGAAGAAATGACGACACTACATAAAGTTGCAAGCATTGGTTGCTAAATTTTTAGATTATTCTTTTCGCATTAATTAGATATTATTGTCAAACTAAGAATTAGGATAACATTTTCCTAAAAAATATTATAATTTTCTAGTATAATTCTGAATAATTTAAATTATTTTGAGAGCGACATAAATTTTATTAATTACTATTTATTGAAGCAAGCATAATTTATCATTGCAGATATAAATTATTTTAAAATTTACGTAGGGAGCGTGATCGCACCATTGCACCTAATCACTAGCTGCCACTGTAGAATATCATCATTAATAACAAATACATCAATTCATCTAAGTTTGAAGATGTAAACATATTTTAATTGTTTGAAATTATTTGAAATTTATTGTAAATGAACCCATAGAGTAAAATTTGTTAGGAGACTAAAATTTAAATTTTTATTATTATTACATTTTATAATTAATAAATACTGTATTGTACATAGGAACTAATTTAAAAAAAAATTATTGTAGGGGGATGGAGAATCGGGAATGCATGATTTTAAGTGTTTTCTTCTTATTTCTATAAATTAATGAATCAAAGAGGATTATGAGATTTTTGTCACTGCTCAACTCCAAAAAAAAAAAAAATCCTGTATCATCCACTGGTCCTACACATACTGTAAAATTAGAGGTACTGTTTGCTATTGCTTATTGGGAGTTTAATTAATTATTTAGGCCTAAAGTCCTTATGTCCAAAATGTATCATTGTTATTTTGGGAAATAATTGAAATTTGCGGTATTTTAGAAGTTTTTATCTTATAAAATTTACAATTGTAAAAATTAAAAAATGAATGATTAATTTGAGTTGACTATATTACTAGCTATATTAATATAAATTTAAAATTAATTAGAAACTAACCTAACTTAACATTTGTACAAGAGTACAATTTTGTTTAAATGTATTTTTTCATTTATAATAAATATTTTATCAATAAAAATATTCACCTTTTTTCATAAAGAACAATGAACTATTTAATTATTTTTTAATCTATTCCTTAGATTTCACAAATAGCATGAGTTTTTCCCCATAACTTGGTGTTTCTAATTACAGTTTATGAAAATTTAAAACCTAAACAATGATTAGAGATAGAATTTCTATCTATAATTGTGTCCTAAACTAATCTTTTCTACTTTCATGTCAATCTGTGCGATTCTATATCATTAGATATCAATACCTATATCAATCTGTAACTCATATAACATAAGCTGCTAGTAAGGGGTTGGGGATGTCTAACACTCTGGTCTCCAATATTTACTGACTCCAAAAGACCCCAATAATTTACAGCCTTTTTCCATTGTTGATTATAAATATCAAAATCATATTAATTTAACATATGAAAAATATTTCATATAATAACACTTATCAATGCTTATGTTTTTAAATATATCACGTTATTATGTAACTTTAATATATCGTTGAATGCTGGGACAAAACTTCACTAGTCATAACAACTCTGTGTGATTCTAGCCTTACTAGTTAAAATTAAAATAATAAAATGATTATGAGTAAGGTTCGGAAATTGTTGCATTAGCATGTTTTTTGTGAGAAATTAGATTTATTGCTAGGTAAGCTAGAAATGCATTTCATGACACTACGTAATAAATATTAAAAGTTTATAGTGCATATTTTTGCATATTTAGTGATTTTGTAGTTTTAAGAGAGCATATTTCTTAATTTTACAACTTTTTAAAGCATATTTGATGATAAAATTTGAAATTTGGTAATAAAAAAAACAAAATTAATTCATTTTTAAAGTAATAACAATTTTATACTTATATAAATTAAATTAAAATACATTTAATTAGGTACTTAACGGTTTTTTTTTATTTTTGTTTAGGTTTTTCATATATATACGTATAATTTAATGGAAAAATTTTAAAAGAAAATTAATTTAATTCATAAAACGTTTTTCAAGCAATTATTTTATTTTGTATATTTATTTGTGGAAATGTAAGTTGATTTTACATTTTTAGCATACTCTTTTGAGATTATCTACGAAGCTTCATTAAATTCACTTACTTAAGAGTATTTAGTATGGACACTGATTAATAAAATACTTGTAATTA
>JAIPRM010012071.1:0-12395 GCA_025469315.1 Stegophylla sp. TES_Ste_2020 | reverse complement strand
TTACTTAAAATTACGCACTTTAACGTACATATAAGAAAATTGGCTTAACCGATTGTTTTGAAATTTGGTGTCCAGATTGAAAATTTCATTGCGAATATTTTGGTGTAATAAAATTTCTTACGGACGAGTAATTAAACATTTTACAAGGGTTTGAATGAAAAATGAACTAAATTGCCTCTCAAATCAGTTTTCTTCACTCCCTTGCCTTAGACTACTCCTGCGGAGCACAGTTTGAGAGCCACTGACGTATATTATATATTTTCAATATTATGCTATCTATCAACCGTCGCGTTATGAATACTCGCTATAAATTGTCACCTGCTGGCTATTTACATTAATTGTTGCCGGATCAATTGGCCGCTATCAGTTGACGCATATCCAGCAAAAATGTAATTTGCCTAGTGCACTGTTTTTATTTATACTGTGAATAGTTCAAATAATATGTTTCAAAGACGAATAATAAAATGGTGTTTAAATCGTCGAGAATTCGCGTTTTCGTGTTATACGACTGAATATTTTAATATATTTAATTTATGTATGCACAAACGTCAGCCCACTCGACCAGCCGAAAAGACGCACGGTCGGTACTATACACGTTTTGTCATACGTAAGTACAACAGGTATAAGCTTCAGCAGGTACACTGCAAAATACATACATGCAAGTAAATCCTCACGGTGAGATTTATTACACAAAGCGTGTTTGTGCAAATATCAGCACGCTAAATTGAACGCGGCAGTCTCGTCGTCGTAATCTGTCCGTATAATATTATAAAATAAATATTAATACGAAATAATAAAATGTATTTTGCATAGAATTTGTTAGAGCAGACGTACGTATGAATCGGCACACGATACTACAGAGTGCTTGTACAAAAAATCATTACGATTATTGTTATTTGAATAGTATTTTGTACTTTGAATATAACTGATATCGGTTGTAGTATATACGATATTATTTTTTCAAAGTCTTTGAAAGTCTTTTTCAAAGTCCACCACGTCACTATTGTCGATGGTAACACTTTTTCGACTACAAATTCGCGCAATACCAGAGCAACTGATTCGGACCAAAAGAAATACGCAAATGATAATCAATTGAAAAAATTTAAAAAAAAGAAAGCTGGACTTACTTCGTACCACGGGTATTCTTCTCTCCTCGGGTCAAATACTCTTGGTGGGTGTGTAGAATTTTAAAGTAACGATAAATTATTCTGACGAAACGATCCTGAACAAAGGAAGTTCATAAAGTAAAAAAACAATAATAGAAGTTTTTTCCAATACACTCAACAAGAACATCGGACCCGAAGAGCGAAAAACACCTGTGGTGCGAAGTATGTTCGGCTTTCTTGTCTATACTTTACTTTGCTTTACTTTGCTTTGCTTTACTTTACTTTACTTTACTTTAATTTCTTCTACTTTACTTTATTGTCAGAAAAAAATATCTTTTTTGGCAAATTTTGAGTAGTTTTTCTCAATAGAAAATTGAGAAACTGAAATCTCTAAAGTACAATCTAGAGACAAACCCGGTCTGAAAAAGTTGCTGATCGAGACTTTTGGACAAATATTTGAAGTGTTTCCATACAAAAAAGTATTTTACAGAAAAAAAATAAATGAAAAAATTTAATTAAACATCATTGTAAAAACACTAACTTCTTCACTTTGTTCAAAATCTAAAAAGATATTATAGACTATATTTTTTGGGCGTGTATAAATTAAGTATAGCTTTCCCCTTTTAACATTCCTGTGAAATTTATATCCTATATAAACTATAAATGTCAGTATACCTATACAATATAAATAAATGTATAGACAAGCCTGACAAGCTATATTTGTTTCAACTATTTTGACCGCAAAATTTTTCTGATAATATGATGAATAAAGTTAAGTTTAATTTTCATTTACGGTCAGTAAGAATAGTAAGACTATTCAGTGCAAACTGAAAAGGCAGTCCGCAATTAAAGTATAGTCATATTGTGGCAATAGAAATAGTTTATTGAAACAATAATATAATATCATTATAATAATTATAGTCCCATAAATAACTATTAGTTTTGACCTAACTTAACACACTTAAATCAAATATTATTTCGAATTGAGTGCACCGTGCTAAATAGAAATTACAAAAGACTTATATAATTTACCGTTCAATCTTTATACTTCGAAATAATCCACAAATAATTAGAGAAAACTATACTTTTTAAGGAATACATATTTCATAGGCACTGTGTAGGAGTCGCATAAGTTTCGTTTGCATCCACTAGAATGCATTTAGGATGAGTGCAGCAGCTTGCAGGGTGGTGGCAATAATCGTGGTGCATATAATATCAAAGTATAGGTATAATTTACTATGATTCATGAAAAAAAAAAAAAGCTTGAGAATTTATCTTTCAGAAATATTTATTCTTTTAAGTACTTACATAGGTACATAATATTATGTTAAATGCAGTTTAAACAGCGGCTGAAATTAAATAGTTATTTTACAAGCACCCTATACATTATTTATATAATATATTTTCTTGCGTGTGTGTGTATGTGTGAGTGTGTGGCACAGCATCGTTGTCAAACCGGTTGATCGATGGCCGGGAATCGTCTGCGCCAGGGGAACTTCTACAGACGCTAGACGACGGCAGGAGAAAAGACCGTCCGTTGTTTTAAGAATTTTTTTTTTAGTATATCTTATTTTTATTTTTTTCGCGCGTCTAAAGACGATCACGAATATTATAACGTATTTTCCCCAGCCAGTTTCGTTTTCGTTCGATTCTCATCACGCGACCCCGAAACAACGCGACCGTCCAGCACTTTGGTACACACGTCTATCGTGCGTATAATATAATGCGTATACTTTATAATAATTCTAATTATTATTATTTTAATTATATTTATGTTACAATAATAATAATAATAATAATAATCAGTGGTGTAATTGGGGGTCACAAGGGATTGTACTTGAAACCCCAAATATAATACTGGGGTCACAAAATATTTATTTGCTACCCTTGAAATTTCCATATTTATGGGTTTATGTTAGTTAACAAATTAAAATAGGTAGGTAAGCAATTATTTAATAATGAATAAAGCAATTTTCGACAGTGAGAAAAAAGAAATGATTCAACTACACAAAATTTGGCAAAAATTCACTTAAATCTATCTTTTTTCAAACTTCATGAAATTTTAAA
This sequence comes from Stegophylla sp. TES_Ste_2020, assembly GCA_025469315.1. Classification (NCBI taxonomy): domain Eukaryota; kingdom Metazoa; phylum Arthropoda; class Insecta; order Hemiptera; family Aphididae; genus Stegophylla; species Stegophylla sp. TES_Ste_2020. The sequence goes on along the minus strand of JAIPRM010012071.1, from coordinate 9,222 downwards.
TATGGATTGACCATAGAAAGAAAAATATTTTGGTGAATGAAAAATATGTGCAATTATTTTACCTGTATTTTTTTTTTCTAACACTTTATTCTCATTAGCATATTTTTTCCTTTTCTCAGTTATTAGTGGAATATACAACTGGCTGAGTAAAAATATTTATTTTTTTTTTTGTATAATAATAAACTTTATAATTTTTTAGTAAAATTTGTCTTGAATAAACTGAAACTCCACTCAGACTTATATTATTAAAAAAATGATTTGTCTTTTCTTTAAATTTCTAACACACTCATCAAATCCCACTTAAGGAGCGAAGAATACCCATGGTGCGAAGTATGTTCTGCTTTTTTTGATTTGTAGCTAGTATAAGTGCCTATACATTAAATTTGATATATTTCATTTACATTAGTTATTGTTATTGTGGAGTATGCCTAAGCTCCTCCTCTCCTCCACCACGTGTCTATGTGTTCTTAAGGAATTTTGTAATCTCCAATATTTTGACCGAATTTCGTCATTGATAATAATAACAAACAACAAATAAAATTTTTCATTTCACGTATTTTATTACTCTATGGCTTTACCAAGACAGCCTAGATAATAATTATCTTGGCTTTCTAGCTTTACCCATATATTATTATTAATAGATTATTAAAATAGTTTAAGAGGACTCAATCTGATAATAAAACAAATGTATATGTGGTTATGGTCTATGCAATGTAGAAATAGTTTCATTTTTTGCCATAACTGATCAATATAGTGATGTGATGATAAATCTGAAAAGAAGATTTAAATTTGTCATGAAGTTTATTTTAAAATTTAAATACTTACCAACTTTTTTCAAAATTGTCCTCAAAAACATTTAATTTAATTATTATGAAAATTATTTATAAATATCTAATTTGAATTTTATTATATTTTTGTGAAAATAATTGGTATAAAGTAAACTTAATGACAAAATCAAATTTCAATTAATATGTTTGATAAAAAATGAGACTCCATTGCTTTATTGCATCACTTGTATTAAATCCACTTAATAAGTAATAACAAGTAATACCACAAATAGGTAATAATACAAAATAAACAGAATAGAATCATTATAGAATTAACATTGGCTCTTATGGAATTTAAAAAATTATGTTTTAGTTTTGATGAAATTATTATTGCCAGTTAAAGGATGTTTCCAGTTTATTTTTTATTCAGACTAAACAAAACAGTTAATGTGATAGTATCAGTTTTATTATCAATTTTCAATGTTTACATTTGTTAACTTCTACACAGCTAACATATACATAAGTATATTATTTAATGACAAAAAAAATGAAAATAATAATTTCGACTGAATTCGTTAGTTATACCTAAAATCACGCACTTTAACGTTTATATAAGAAAATTGGCCTAATCGATTGTTTTGAAATTTGGTGTCAATATAGAAAATTTCATTGCGAATATTTTGGTGCAATAAAATTTCTTACGGACAAAGAATTAAACATTTTACAAGGGTAAGACTGAAAAAAAGTTGAAGAAAGTACGGACACTATTTGTTATTCGCTTATCTTATCCTACGTATTTTTCGACGGTAAATTTAATACGATACAAGTCGGTAATTACGGTGTGGCCTTTGGACTGCCGCCCAAATACATTTCTCAATGTTACAACGCCTTATCAGTTGTCTCATATTACACGGACTGCCATGTATATGCATACACTATTATATGCATGTGTATACATGTATATGTATATGTATACCATATTAAATAACAGTATTTTTTTCCTTTTGTAATCATTCCAAGAAGGTTGATGTTTTCCTTATTGCCATCATGTGTATTTTTCGATGATGAATACGATGATGGTGTAAATTAATATCCACGTGCAACAATAGTTTTCTAACTATTTTATTCTATTTTGTAAATTCAATATTTTCGGTTATTATACTACATACCTACTAATTCACCTGCATTGTCAAGTATGTGTAGCGGCCTAGTGGTAATGGAACCGGCCTAGCACGCGACAGCACTTGGTTCGATTCTAGCCTGATACTCCGAATTTTTGCATTTTTTTTTTTCTTATATTATAAACTTCCTTCGTTCAGAATCGTTTTACTGAAGAAATTATTTATCGTTTCTTTAAAATTCAATACACCCGTCAAGAGAATCCCACCCGTCGTGCGAAGAACACTCATCGTGCGAAGTATGTACGGCTTTTTTTACTTTTACTGTTGCAATTTATTATTTATTTTATCATTTTCGATTGATTTTAATAAATTATTATTAATTTTAGCATCTTTGTAACAATACTGTTTACAAGAATTATATTATAAGTAAGTGAAAGCTTTGTAAAGCTCTAAAAATTCTGTTATAACTTCGTTCTCAGTTGTAGCAAGTTTAAAGTTTCTAGCTACATTGTTTTTAAAGTTATTTTCAATTTTATGATAATTCTGGTAAGAGCATATTTTGCCGTTTTTTGTCAATTTTTCGATAGATTTTCCGCGTTTTTGAAAAAAGTATTAAGAAATTTGAAAAATGACCTCTTGAAAGTACCACTGGGTATGTTTCGTATCTATAGAGTTACTGATTGAAACTTTTGGACAAGTATTTCTATACGAAAAAGTGTTCTCAGAAAGAGAAAAAGAAATATTATTGTAAAATCATAAGCTTCTTTGCTCCGCTCAGAATCTAAAAAAAAAGTTTGATATATTCAATAACCGCCTCTTTTTCGAACAGGTACAGCACACGCTTTTTCGAAATCGATATTATACACAGGAAAACCAGCAAACCGTGTGTGTCCAACGATTTGTAGTCGTTATTATATTTTTCATTTTTCACCCTTTGACTAGCCCTACAAGTGGACACTAGACATCACACGTAGACAACACCTATACACGTATTAATAAAATAGTTTCACAGACAATAATAATTTGGTTTTCTTCTAAAATAAATACAAGCGTCTTGTTAGTTGTATATGGGATGATTTTTCAAGCGTGCTAACCTCCTTTTTAGCCGTAAAAATGGAAAACTTCGGATTTTTTTTCGTAATGTTCAAGTTGTAATGTTTTTGTAATGTTTTTTATGACTCACTTTTTTTCATATTACTTAAAGGATGTCCTGTGGAGATACAAACTTTTTTTCAATAGGTAACCCTCTATGTTAACTGCGAAATTTTATTCATGTTGTTTTTCTGTGAATTTTAATGTATTGAAACCGAAATTCGAAAGAATACCTAGTTTTTAAATTATTCAAATAATTCAAATTTAAGTATTGAGTATATAGTGCTTAGAGCGTACTACCATTAATTATAAACAATATTTATAGTAATTATATTTTTTAATTAATCAATAATAAGTAACTACTATACATCCAAGAGACTAATATGAATAATTCAAAAAGTATTTGTTCAAATTTTGATTTCAATACATCGAAGTTTGCAGAAAAATAACTTGAATAAAATACTGCAGTTGAAATAGGGGATTGCCGTTTGAAAAAAAAAATTTTGTATCACCACACTGCCACAGGACACCCTCAGAGTGATATGAAAAAAATTAGTAATGGAAAACATAGTTTTATAGTAAATTGAACATTCCGAAAAGAAAAATCCAGATTTTTGCATTTTTACGGCTAAAAACGGGAGCAGCACGCTTAAAAAATCACCCTGTATAATAATAAGAGTGATATGCATTCATATATTACGCGCAATTCAACGATAATAGTAAATGGGTATACCTGGTTTGAGCACATTTAATAAAATTACAACTCGTTTGCGCACAGATTATTTCTTAAGCGACTACTCGTTTGCGCACAGATTATTTTTTATTCAACCACTCGTTTGCGCACACATTTCCCTTCCCACTTCCAATGGATCACTGGCTTAGGACTGTCAGAGATTTAAGTTCACTGGTGTGTATTCGTCATTTCGTAATCCATAATATATAAACGGGTGAACATTTTAAGTTTCTAGTTCTTGTAGTTTTTGAGGTTACGGCTAAATTACTAAAATCGGTTCCATGAAAATCTCGTTTACGGCGCATTTAGCCATTTTTACTAAATTTTTCAACAGTTTTTCCTTATTTTTGGAAGAAAAAGTATTGAGAACTTTGAAAAACAACCTGAATTACTATAGGGATTCAATTTCTAATCTAAACAGGTACTTTATGAAAAATGTTTTGATGAAAAAAGAAGTGTTTTTAATATGTTTCTATATGAAAATGTGAAATAATCACATCATAGAAAAGACATCATAGTAAAAGCACTAGCTTGTTCTAGAATCTAAAATATTTAAAAATTGCCCCTCCTTGAAAATAGTCAGGGACGCCCCCTTGCACTGTATCCTGTATGAGTGAATAGTCTAAACTAAAGCGATTTCAATACAACAGTTCAACGATGAATAATAAATATTAATACATTTTATCTAAGTATAACAAATTAAATTATAGATAAAATCGTTATTTTGAAACACAATTAAAGATTATATACCTTTAATCATGTTTGGAACCTTGAAAATATCGATCGTTAGATCGTTCATGTACCTATTCATTAATATAATATTATACCTTTTGAACGACATTAACACGTATATTATTATTGTGTTAACGAGTATTATAGTTAATTTCATTATATTTTGTGCGCAATAAAGTGATTTTATCTACAATATATTGTGCGCAATCGAGTGGTGCCTTCTATAATATGTTGTGCGCAAACAAGTGGTTTCTTTGACAATAATTTTGGACGCAAACGAATTATATGTTTCAACTTAGAAATTTTAAAATGTGCGCAAACTATTTGTATCTATAGTAGATTCGTATTCACTATATCAAAATCAAAATAAATTCTGTTACTAATGCTACCACCGACACTGACTGGTCTGAACGCAATGATAATCGTCCGAATGTTTTTCAGTATGTCAAGGATAATGACGATAAACCACAATAATTGATGAGTCGCAATATTGAATTATGTATATTATTATTAAATGTTATAATTAAAAATTAAAACCGTTTAATACGGCGTACGAGATAATCGTAATTTTCCGAATTCCAATTTACGATTGAGAAAGCATCTTTTAAAAACACGGTTAAAAGTTATTAAACGTTATTATTCATTATTAGAGATAGGATGTTGATGACGAATGCATTTGTTTTCCTTTAATCCTATGAAATGCTTTCCAAGCTAAAAATTCGTTTCATGCCTCCCTGATTCAGAATATGAAAATTTAATTTTGCATTTTTAGGCGTTTTGGTTATAAATACACTTTTTTGCTTTTTAACGTCATTTTTTAAATTTTTTACGTCATTATTTCATATCGCAAGTCATTTTTTGTAGTTTTTGAAAATTATCTGTAATTTTTCTAATAAAATAAAAACTTTCAGGAACGATTTTACATTTTTAAAAAAAATGTATCATAATTATTGAACAGTTTTTGTTACAATTATATATACTTCATTGAGAGTTGCTCACACTATATCATACAATATTTGCTGTAACAGAATATACACCAATATACACGCTAATCGAATATTATATTATAAGATTCGTACCTTGGGTATTAGTGGCTCGTTATTATCTTGGTTAAGTCCCTATTTAACAGGAAAGACGCAACAAGTTATTGTTTCTAGAAAGATATCATCTTCGTTTATTGCTTCGTCGTGTGTCCCTCAAGGAGGACAATGTCAAGACCATTCAAATGTCATAAACTAAAACTTAATGCCATTTTGGCTGCCATCTAAAAATGGACAAATTTCGATCTATTTTTTTTTTTTACTTAATATGTTTAAAACAAATTTCTGGTGACAGTCGAAGTTTCGAAATTTATTTTATAAATACTAGACATAAGAATAAAAAAAAATAGAAGCAGCAGAATTAAAATCAGTTTAATGGTAAAAGAAATAAAGCTCTTTGAAATTAGGTCAAATAAAGCAATTTTTGGTCTTTTGGCAGAGGGAATGCACTTGGAGAGCTAAATATTTACCTAAACACTCCTTTTTTTAAGGTAAAAGAACTTAATAAAACTTAAGTAAACTCTGCAACCCTCCCCAACGGAAGTTATGTTAAGGTAAAAAAACATTACTTATATAAGACTTAAGAGATACTTTAAGATTATCAACAAATGATTGTAGAATGGTTAAAAAAAGTTATGTATGATAAACAAAAATTTCTAAAACTAAGTATGGAGGAAATTAAAGAGATTATAAGGAAAATTTGGACATACCCTATATTTTTAGGTTGGAACCACACCTGAGCATTAGTTTCATCAAATGGTCAAAATTTGACCAGAATAACGAAATTAATTCATTTTTGTGTGATTCTACACTGATCTTACATATTATACTGATATACACGCATTGAACTTAAATGTTGAATTAAAATAATTTTGTTACATCCCTACATTATCAACGAAAAACGAAAATTGATTCTTTATATATTCCCCTATACCTAATGAATATTCCATAAATAAATTTAAATTACAATAAAATATGAACATCATAATAAAATAAATTAAGCGGCTCTAATTATCATAAATTAACAATTCGCTATGGTATATTATTTTGTACTAATGTTTATCTGTTGTTTATTTCAATAGGAAATTCAAATAGCATCTCACTTTTTTAATAAATAATAATTAAAACAATAGATATAAATTTATGTATGTCGTACACATATAAAAAATTAAGAAGTACAAATTATAGTATAATTGTTCTATATTTATTTTTGCGAAATTATGTAAACTGAGTACTTAAAAAATCAAAGTAAGTTATAATATTATGGTTTGAAATTCAACACATTATATAGATAGATATATTTTGCTTGAACCTGCAAACAAAATATTGATTTATTTTATACAAAAAAAAGTTGTTTGAACTTGGATAAGAATGGAATTCGTTTTGCAAACGTATAGACTATTATCATGAATAAAAATCTGATGTTTTCGCTTGTAGATATCCTTTTAGAAATTTTTTTTTTTACAAATTTAAAAATTTTTAACTCTTGTTTTACGAGTTGCAGTATTTTTCTAATTTATCCAGTTTTATATTAAGTTAAAGTTTTAAGAATCGTGTTATTTAGTTATATAATTAAATATATTGTGTAACAATATTTTATAATACAAGTAAAGATAAAAATATAACGATAAAACAATATTATCAAAGATATAAGGTGCATAATACCACAGATTTGAAGGTCTACACTCTACGTAATGCTCAATAGTAAGGCACATATTTTAAATTAAATAAATACTTGATAAGTAATAAGTAATAACTAATAAGTATCAGATTTAAATTACAACATAAATAAAATAATGAAATTATGTATAATATAGAATAATTTATAATTAGGTACATAAATATTTTATTCAACAAGTACGAACATAATGTATCTTTATGTGTACTTTCAGCGTGCTTTTTTCTAATTGGATACCAATAAAACACGAATTTAAAAAAAAAGCCGGATATTTTATCTGTTTTTATTTGCTTTTTTTTTATTTAAATGCTTTTTGGAGTATTTTTGGTACGTTTTTTTTTTTTTTACTCTTTTTATATTTCAAAGCTTTTTAGGGTATTTTGGGCACCTTTTTTGGCTTATAAGTTACATTTTTTCAAAATGTGTTCTAAATAAACCTATTTGAAAGATTAATTCAGTTTAAGGAGATTTTTTTTTTGAAAACTTAATTAAATAAATTTAATTGCCCAATGCAACTCAGATGAAATAGGTTAATCATTTTGTAACTATTTTTTAACAAATTTTGATAAATTAGGTATCTTAAAAAGAATAAATTTAATTTACAGACAAACTGTGGAAGAAAAATAACAGCAAATTTTTATATTTATAATTTAATAAACTAATAAATAATAATTATTGTAATACGTTTTTCGTAATTAATATGTATATTTTTTATTAAAAACCCCATTTTCAATGCTTTTTTAAAGCTATTTTCGAAGATTGTTGAGCTTTATTGCTTTATTTTAAGTGTTTTTTTTTTAGTTTTTTATTGCTTTAAAATCCGTACTCTAGTTATATAATAAAATAATTTTATCTACACGTACATAAATTGGCTAGTTTGTTAAATCCACACCCTAATTATGATTATTGTGTGGTAATCAAATGCATCAACATATGGATAATTAATCCTAATTATCTTTGCTTTTCTGTATTCAAAACTATTTTACGATATATTTTTTCCAAATATTGAATTGTACCTATGTCTTTATCTACTTTTAGTTAACTATAAACGCTAAATTTAATATTAATTGAAGTCTCTAGTGGCGAATTTAGAGGCATCAAATTTTTATTCGAATAATATTGAAAGAAATATTTTTACGTAATACACGATTAGTAGTTATTAGTTATTAGTAATAACTTATTACATAAATACCAACGTATATCATGTTCTACTTATAATTACATGTTCTAATTATATATTGTTATTTTTGAATCTCAAAATATTTTTGTAATGATCACGAAAAAAAGAGTATTAAAAATGTTTAAACTTTGTATTATTGAGTTAATTGGGTATTCACATTGTAAAATCTACAAATTAAATACCAATAACATAAATTATAAAGTATGTTATGCGTATGTTTTATTTTAGCTTTAAAGACAATTGAAATGGACGATTTGGGGCCCAAAATTGTAAATTGTACTAGGACCATGAATTGGTAAATTAGAGCCTGGTTATGTGTCATCTATTGACTATTCACATGTATTTTATGAGATGTGTTGTTGGTATTATAATTTATATGTTTTGTCAAAAATTGTTTCTTAACATTATTTTGTCTAATGACCATATTTCAAAGTTCAAAGGTAAAGGTGAAACATCTATAGTGCAATTTTTGTTGACGAATACGCATTATGAAGAAAAACAATTAAAATAAATTAATTTTAAATTAAACTTTACTACCATAATTTTACACATTCGTTTATTCCAAACAAATATTACTATATAGATAATCCATACATCGAATTATTTACTAAACAAATTTTATTGACTAGTAAATATTGACGTATACGGGAATTCTGTGTGAAGAGTTTTAGATTCTGAACGTAGTGAAGAAGCTTATGTTTTTATAATGATGTTTATTTATTTATTTATTTTTTCTTCTCTGTAAACACTTATTCGTATAGAACCACTGGTCCAAAAGTTTCTATCAGTAACTTTATAGATCCAAAATCGGATCTAGTTGGTACTTTTGAGAGGTCATTTTTCAAATTTCTCAATATTTTTTTTAATAATGCGAAAAAA
>JAIPRM010012070.1:0-12396 GCA_025469315.1 Stegophylla sp. TES_Ste_2020 | reverse complement strand
CGGAACTTATGTGTATGTGTGTGTGTGTGTGTGTGTGTGTTAACATTGTACGTTTTCTTAACCCCCCCCTTCCCCATCCTCCACGCGTGTTGTTGTTGTTATTATTATTATTATTATTATTATTATTATTATTATTATTATATTATTAACATCCTTGTCTGTACACACGTTAATCACGTTAAAAGCGTACGTATAAATTGTGGACGTGTGTTCCCCGACGAAAACGTTCTCTAAAAGCTCTGCGGAATAATTATAATTTACCTAATGAACAGTACGGCGGCGGCGGCGAGCGCGAGTGCGTATGATGATGATAATAATAATAACACGATGGCATTGATTGATGGTCAAAATCAAACATCACATCCACTTATTTCAATTATTATTATTACTATTATTGTTATACGGACGAAAAAAGGAAAAAACGGAAAACAGAAAAAAAAAAAAAAATGAAACGAAATGGATATGTATTTTGAAAACGAGAGCTGCTGAAATTAACCGCGAAAGAACCGTAACAAATGTCTCATTGTCTCATCAGCCACTGGGGGTTGAAGAACAATTTGTTTTGATAACAAGTCTGTTTGGGTATTCTCGCGAGGTTGGATTTTTCGACGTTTTCTTTTTTCCACCCTCCACCCCCCTCCCTCCCACCGGGCGAAATCCCACGGGTAGAACAACTCCGCCACCGCCGCCCACCGTTTTCGTCGTCACGACGACTCTTAAACGCACATAAATCTCTGCTGCTCGGCGTTCAACAACAAGGGGCCGTTAGAGAAGCCGGCAGCCCCGGTGGCAGTTGCTAATTTTGAAAAACGATCATGAAATAAGAAAAATCCACAAACACAACAACCGACACACATAATGCTCTCACACACGGTTTTATATATCATATACATGTACACATTTACAAATCTGTACCAGCTACTTGAGATAATATATATATATATATGTGACGAGTACACAGTCGAATGCAGTGGAATTGTGTGTGCAATGGAAAGAAAACGCGTGAAAAGTTTTTTAGATTCTGAACGAAGTGAAGAAGCTAGTGTTTTTACAATGATGTTTATTTTATTTTTTCTGTGTACAACTTTTCGTATGGAAATACTTATCGGAAAGTTTCTTAAAAATAATTTTTTGAAACCGGATTTGCCTCTAGGTTGTACTTTAGAGAGGTCTTTTTTTGAATTTCTCAATTCTTCAATTTTTTTTTTTTTTTTTTTTGAAAATTCAAACATAGATAGAAAATCATATAAGAAAGATTTTGGCGCAAGAAAATTTTGAAAATGTGAAAAAAAAATTTTTGGACATTTTTCTAACATTTTTTTTTTTTATATTATTAACTTCCTTCGTTCAGAATCGTTTTATTGAACCCAAATGATTTATCGTTTCTTTAAAATTCAATACACACCCGTCAAGAGAATCCCACCAGTCGTGCGAAGTATGTGTCCGGCTTTATAAAAATAATATCGCGGCGAGGTATGTGTAATATTGAAGTTTTGAGGTTTCACAACACGCGTTATTATATTATAATTTTGTTACGAGACATTATCCCAGACGCGTTTAATACGCGTGTGTATTCACAGCGTGAACACAAAAACTTAACGATTCTAAAGTTTTCTCGTAAAACAAAACACGAAATCGGGGGGGGGGGGCGTCGTTAATATTTTGTATGGTCGCAGTAATTTCGGCGTTCTTATACGCGACACTTATTCATTATATTATATATTATTTGCCATAAACGAGCAATCGTTATTATTATTGCTGCTGTGTATATCTCTCAATCAGCAGTAGTAAACTACTTTGAAATTAGATCTACGTATACAAGCATGAGATATACTTTGTGAGAATCAAAATATTATTTCCCCAATTTTGCACGCCACGCAAGACTTGCAGAATTCCGTACGTTACAAATGTTCACTTTCTCAATAATTATTTTTAAATCGTACATACCCCCCCCCCCCCGTAGCTATGACGATGACAAATGTCTAAAAATAAAAATAAAAAAGCTTCATACATATAAGAAATAATAATTAAGAGAAAATAAAAAATCATTTTTGGGAGACTTATCATCAGCCAACCTCTGGTGGTTTGGGAATAGTTTGGCATTAAACTACACTGCTACTGGGAATCATTTCATACGTATGACTAAATGAAGCATTGAAATGGAATACGCTTAGAGTGACGACCCCTATTGAAAAGAATCAAATTACCGCCGTATCGAAATATCGTATCCCTTGCTCAATCGGATCACTGATAAGGAACTGTTATCATACTTTAAAATTAACGTCATACACATTCGGTTTTTTGACTTTGAATTCAAAAGTGGTACCAACTACCGAGTGAGAAAAATAATTTATAATTTTTCTCGAAACGGTCACTCTTAGCGTATTCCGTTTGATTGCTTCAAAACGAACCCCGGATGAATCCAGTGCATACGTCATAAAGTAGGTGTCGGGAATCAACTCAACTAACTACACCGACAATGACGGCTTCTTCAGACCACTAACAGCTTGATTTATAATAAATTGTTTTTTTTTTTCATAATATCAACCACCAACACACTCACCGCCGTCGTGCAACTGTAACGTCGCGTCTCTGGTGAACGCCAACTCCGAGTCGGTGAGCGTGGCGTCCGAACAGTTGCCGGACGTGCCGCTCGTGTCGGTGTTCAGCAACGCGCCGGGCTGTTGGTACGCGTGATTCGGCCTGCGGTGCCGGTGGTACTGGTGCTGCAAGCTACTACCGTGCTGGTGACGGTTGGGCTGGAATTCGGCCGTGTCTTCGTCACATTCCCCGTCGCTGCTGTCGCCGCGGTGTTGGTACGGCTGGTACGCTCTGTTCGCTTTTCCTGTAACCAAAAGAGGATGAGAAAAAGCACGCGTGAGAAAAATCCGCGTACTCGTAACAGAAGATATTTATTTTTTTTTTGTGGGGGGGTAACGATTTCCACCCCCCTTGATCGAGCGACTCGCGAAATGGCGTCAAATCAACGGGGTGGGGGGGAGGCGGGGAGGACGGTCGGAAGCTAATTACAGGGTTGTTACGCAATTAAATTTTTCAAATTCCCTGACTTTTCCTGGATTTTTATAAAAAATTTCCAATGTTATACACCCATAATTCATAAACCGTACAAGTATTTTTTTTTTTTTTTTTTTTTTTTTAGATTCTGCGTGGAGCGAAGTGACTAGTGATTTAATGTAATGATGTCATTATTATTTTTTTTTTTTTTTCTGTATGGAAATACATGTCCAAAAATCTCAAACAGCAACTACCAGAGACCACAAGATGGTAAACAAGTCAGTTTTCAAAATTCTCAATAATTTGAGAAAAACTACCCAAAATTTGACAAAAAATCTATCTTTTTTTTTTTTTTTTTTTTAATCCGAACTTAATGAAAATTTTAATTTAGATAGACCCTAATTAAATTCCCTGACATTTCCAGGTTTTCAAGGTTTTCTAGTGGCGTAACAATCCTGTAATAGAGTCATTCTCGATGACAAGTCTACGATACGATAATCTTATCTCGGCTAATCGTAAACCTTAAGTTATTATTCGCAAAATTTTTATGCATAAATATTTTTGTTCGGCATAATATAATAAACAGCTATGAATAAACTTAAAATTTAAATCCTATAAGGTTCGCGTGATGGTAAACGGATTTTCGGACCATAAAATGGCGACCAAGGACGACGGCAGCTTTCGTTGTTCTCTTTTCTCAACTACAACAATATAAGGTCAAGTCGTGAAAGAGACGACAGTATAAAGAAAAGGAAAAATATATTTATACACAGGTACACACGTAGAACATATTATTGTATATTGACATTTCTCTGTACGACAGCGGACCCCGGCCGGCACCTCCCCCCCCGCCCCACTGCATGGATTTTTCCGTCTTCGGAGAGAACTCAATCGGGATAATCGGCAGCGCGTATCTCCGCAGAGGGTAAACAATAATATGGGATACCGTCGGTGGTGGACGGCTTTAATTTATGAAATGGACGATGCGTACAACAATATTCTGCTCGGCCGTTCGACCTCGGTCCACAGCGGTTGTTGTTATCAATAAAAATCATCTTCTTTCCCCGTAGTCCTTTATACAATACAACACACGGTTAGGCTCTTCTTTTAAAAATAATAGTAACTATTTTTTTATATTCTTTTTTTTTTTTCTGCTCTCGAGGCTCGTAAAAACCGAATATGTGAGAGACTTAATGCGAATGAAAACCGTTAAAACCAGTGTTTTACGTTTCTTATTTTTTTTCTCACGAATACTAGAACAGTTTTTGGAGCGCGGATGAATAATTTATTGATTTTCAAAATCGTTTCCAAAAATGCAAATGAAAGAAACTCAAACGTCGTCGTATTATATTCACACGATTATAGATTTTGGTTTGAAGGTCTTACGGGATTTCTTTGAATTTCCCTCGTTTCATGTTCTGGTTCGAAAGGCACATAAGTACATTGATCGAACTTTATAATTTAAATATATATATATATATATATATATATAAATGTTTAATACATCGATTATTGGTGACGATTAATCTCTGGTATTCAGCCGGAGAAAATTCGAAAAAAGAATATTAATATTTCAGAAATTGTAATAACGCTTATAAGTAAGTATGTTTTCTGATCCAACCTTTAAAAAAACTTGTTTTAGGTTGGGGGGAGTCTTAAACATTATACAATTACAATTTTATGATATATTAATAATTACTTAGTGTAGATAATAAAGTAAAAATGTATCTATAAACAAATACAACTGAACACAAAAATACATTGAAGAAACTTTGAAAATAAAAAAATTTACTTAATTTTTTATAGAAGTAAAGGAGTTAAGATCTATCTTTTTATCATCACGTAGTATATTTATTCCCATGTTTAAGGGTGACATTAATCCAATAAATTTTTTACATTTAGGGTGGTTAATATTGTTTTTTTGTCCTTAAATCTAGTATTAAAAGTAGGAAATTTAAATTCGAGTAAAATGTTTTCGAAAAAAAAGGTACGGTGGGGAAGGGGAGAGGTAGCTATAGGTGATTCGAGTGCACCCCCCTCCGCCGTTGTGAACGGCAACAGGAGAGCTTATTACCGAAAGCGAGAACAACGGGTGAGGGGGGGGGTGGGGGTGGGGGGCGTGAGAAAAACGTTGTTATCCGGTGGAAAAACAGTATAATTTAAATGCATGAGAAATAATAAAAACCCTGCCGGCCGACTACGAAAACGATTATGTACGACGACGACGACGACGACGCTTTGCCGCGTTAACGCTATACATTATCGCGGCGCGCGGTGGCGTTTATTCGTTTGGCCGTTTTTCCGCAACTTTACGACGCGGAAACGTCGAAGCGTTTATTTTTACGAAAAATCGAGACGAACAGAGCTGGGGATGATATAATAATAATATACGGTGGTGAAACGCGTGTGCGGTGTGTTCGCGGGAACGAGAGGCGGCGGCGTGGCCGCCGTTCTCATCGCGGAATAAAAACGCCGGGACGGAAATTAGCGGACGAAAACGACGTTTAAAACGCGGCGGCGCGACGACGAGGCTTTTAACGCCGACGACGACGTTGGAAAAACAAACCCGCAGAGCGAGACGGCCGTATCCCCCCCGTCCACCCGTCCACTCGTCACTTTTGTTGTCCTACAACAGTTTGTATCGTTATCCCGCGGGGGGGGAGGGGGGAGGGAGAGGGAGACTCTTCGTTTCCTTTCGAAAACACAACATCACCGAGGACGGTCGAAAACGCCACGCGCGCGCGTTCCGGTGCGGATAGAATTACCGTCCCGACGACGGTACTTACTCGTATATGTGCGTGTACGAAGTCCGTCGTGAGTCAAAAGAAGGCTCGCGGGCGCGTTGTCTCTCTTCGCTTTTTGCCGCCCCGGAAACGAAATTGCATTTTTTTTTTTTTCGGGGGGGGGGAGACGTTGGTACACAAAACACTACTACTGCGGGCGGGGGCGGGGGAGAACGAGCGATGCTTGCAATCGCAAAACTGAGAGAGGGAGAAAAATCAAAGAAATTAAAAAAAAAAAAAAACACTACAATTAAAAAATAATAATAATAATAATAATAATAATCATGATTAAATGCTACACGGAAACTTTTCGACGAGGGAAGAGGTGGGTGACGTCACGGTGCACGTGTCGAGTTAACAACCGAAATCGGAGTAGTAAAATAATCGTAAAATTATAAAATCGATATAATGTGTAACAAGAGTTAGGGCGCACGGGTCGAGATGAAGTAAATCATAATTCTACGGGTTCGACGTGTACCACCGAAGACACGAGAGAGCAGACATATGAGCCAGTGCACTACGTAATATACTGTCCTGGAGGGAGTCATACCCGTAGCCAGACCAAATTTTCAGGTGGGGCAAACCAGAATTAGAGGGAAACAAAATTTATGCAATTTTTAATTCAATTATTATTTACACTGATATCTCGTTTAATGTTCGACAAATGTAATTTTCCATCAAAATTATCCATGTATAATAGAATATTTTAGAAACGTACAAATAATACGTTTATCTTAAAAATACGAAACGAATAATACTATAAGTATTTCAAATAAAACTTAAATATTAGAGTTTATTTATACACCTAATTTAATCAAACTGGACTGAGAACCGGTGAAGACGTAACTATCTAAAAGCCTTTCTAATTATTTTTTAATATTCTTAGAGGGGGCGAAGATTGGTTTTAGGGAGGGCAACGTCCCCTTTCTGCGGGCCTGGAATGAGAGTGTTTGCCCGAATACGCAGGCATTTATTAAAATGCGCTGCGGTCGGTTGCGGTTATCCTCGTTACAATAAACACTAATGAATTACGTTTTATACGAGTTTAATACAATATATAAGGAGCGTATTGTGGCGTGATACGTCGATTCGCCATGTATGTGCATACATACGTCATATAAGTACGTATTATAGTGTTGTTGTTGATCATTCGCAGATATAAATTCGGCGCTGCGCCAACGACGACGAGTCTGACTGTTGAAATTAAATTAGTAAATTATTTACATAGACATGTTCGGCATGTTTGCTACCTTACCACTTGTGTGTGTGTGTGTGTGTGTGTGTGTGTGTGTTAGTTATCAAATTCGTACAAGTAATATATCGTTAACCATGAAGCCACCTGCAGATGCCCGCAAATGTTTACCGAGTGCTTTTGCTCGACTGTACTGTGTAAAGTACGTCAGTTATATGAAGGAGTCTAGTTTCAAAACCAGCTAAAAGATCATTTTTTTTTTTTTTTCAAAATGGATTTTTTTTCTTTTTAATTTTCCAAATATTCACATTGTATTACACGGTTGGTAAAAATATTGAACATCAAACAAGGCTATTAATAAATCGATATTAAATGAGGACAGAAAATTGTGGTTAGTATCAAACGATGTTTATTTCAAATCAAGCCATAATATTAAACACATGTTTTCATCTGCTCTGGTAATAGTACTTACACAAATTATTTCAATTTTCACGAAATTAATTATTAACTATAGTTATTATTTTTTACTATTATTAGGTAATTATATACGTAAAATGTTTTATATTTCTTAAATTTTCCAGTGTTTGTTTCAAAATCACCTATCTCGTATAAAGTCAATTTCAAAACCAGCCATAAGCGGAAAAAAATAAAAATAAAAATAATTTGTTGGTTTCACAACAAAACCAGCCATTTCAAAACTATACATTTATCCAACTCTTGTATAAATATTTTTACAAAATATGTTTTCTCATACAATACGTCGTGTACCGTTCAAAGCTTTGATTTCATATTTATTATAAAATTATAGAGACCAAGTACCTATTTCACGTTATTTTCTGTTTTTGAAAAATTCCGAAAAAGCGCCTCATATGTTATAGTGTACAAGTAAAAAGAAAGTAACCATCGTGTGCCAATGTGCGGGGCGAAATTGTGCAGTGAGTATATAAAACACGGAAGATAAAACCGGAAAGTGCGTGTGAAGTAGTAGGTGTGTGGCAAAATAAATATCTGCATTTAAAAAAAAAAAAAAACAAATAAATAATGGAAAACACGAAAAAGAAAAGCCGGAAGAATGTACAGGTCGTCGCTACTCTGTGTTGTCAGTGCCGGGCTTTAGACAATATGAACATAAGGGAGTGGCGTGGTGAAAGAAGAAAGAAACTTTTATTGTGAAAGCTTCTCGAAATCCTCGAATTCATATCGCATTCGCAATATAACTCGAGACGAGGCGGCGGCGGCGGCGGCGGAAGAAGTGGTATAAAACAAAAAGGGGTACGCTCATTTTTCAAATCGGGGCAGACGATGGCATCCCTACCATGTTTTTTTTTCTCCTTCTTTTGTAATAAACCGAGCGACGTACTGTGGCGCGGCGGTTATCATCCATCTCTGTCAGACGATAATTTTCAGAGCCGTTAGCGCATGACCGCGGAATCGATTCCCGAGTATAAACACAGTATATAACTTTCGGTGATCATGAAAAAAAAAAATAATAATAATAAAAATGATAAATAAGCATAATATTACATAGAATAAACTATCATAGCTAACTGTGATAAGACTTGAGAAGTTACCATCGGCCATTTAAAAAGACTCCATAGGATGGTATTATCACACGTCTTATTTAATGTCGTCGATAAAAAATAATTAAACAACGAGGAGGCCTACAACTAACGTCAGATGATGTTTTCAAAACTGTCTGATTACAAGAATCTTTATTTAAATTGCTAGTGATTGAAAAAAAACATAGATGTGAAAATTATGGTCTATGTTCAAAATGCATTTTAGCAACGTCCTCCTCTACAATGTCTAAAGAACGTGGTAATTTTTAAAAACAGCAAATAAGAGACAAAAGCTGACCAAAACCGTTTTATTACGTATTATAATATGTAGTTTTTCAATTTATATTTATTAATTTTTCCATTTACAGTTTAAATAAAGTTATTAATTAGTAATATTGTCATTTCAATGTAATAAATTATACTATATAGGTACAAACAATGAACTAGGTTCATTAAACTAATGAAATCAATACAATATTCTTGTTAAGCATAATTAATTATTTTTTTGTTTTAATTGTATTATTGTTATTATATTGGAATTTAATAATACATGCATTTTTACTGTACTTACAAGTTAATAATTATTATTATTTATAAATTCATGTTATCTCGGAAACACACGCGATAACGAACATTAGACTCGATTTAAATGGCGGCCGCTTCGACAAATTACACAGGCACTATAGCATAATATATAGTTAGCAATCCAGTTTATTATACTATAATATATCTACGGGAACGGGTGAAAATGTGTGAAAAATAAAACGTGTTTTTCACACATCAGTGTTGCCCTCCTCCTCATCATCATCATCATCATCAGTAGCAGCAGAGAGGTAGGTAGTACATGCAAAATTTGCGTATCGCGGGATTTTCGCCTAAACAACTAATCCTCGGAAAGTGGACTCCTGGGGGTTTGATAATAATTTCGAAACAACGGTCGGAAGACGAGTGGGGTTGGACGGTGCTGCGTAAGTGCGATAAACCACCACCACCACCACCACCAGGTCCTCCTGGTCAGGAAGCACTAATCAAAAAGGGTTGATTTCGGACGGTTACACCCGCGAATGGCCCGAGGAGGGTATATGTGTATGTGTTGTTTTGATTGCCTGTCAACCATGCCCGGGGGTGACATTTACAAAGTCACCGTAACTGCGGTGCCCTTCTCCACGGCTGAGTTTTCTCGTATATATATACATATACGTATAATTTTGACACACGTATAGAATGGTAGAAATTGTTATGGCCACCTTGCGCCGTTCATGCGCAATATTCGGTGTTTCGCGTAAAACGCGTCATCGACACATCCCGTAATACGTATATATTTTTACCACCGAGTCGAGGCATTTAATTGGAATTTTTTTTCCCGCGTTTAAAATGTCAAGTGTACCGAACACGACGTGTTAAAAACAAAAATAATGACGTTTTCCCGGCGCACATCAACGAGTAACGAAATATAGCGCGTTAATTTATCAAATAAAAACGCATAACAAAACAAAAAAAAAAAATTCTTCGCTTTCAAATCTCAAATAAGACACTGGACTTCAAGGACTAATGTATTCTCATCGAAAACCGTAATTATCATGTATCATTTTTTTTTCACCATTGTTATGGTACAATGTGGTTACATACGAAATTATTGTTTTCGTTTCTAATTTAATTGAATATTAAAAATAAATATAATATAACCTACACCGGCTGACTATTGTTCTGTTTTTTTAATGACGAAATAGGATTAATAATAATAATTAATTCAAGGTATGTGTACTTATATTATTGATATATATATATATATTTTTTTTTTCAATACAAAACACATTAGTCATTGTGTATAGAATATTATTTATTTGAATTAACAAAACGAAATGTCTGTATAAATAACGTATATATATATATTTTTTTTAATAAAAGTCATGTAATTTTTGGAACGTCCGAGGACACATACCCTTGTGGTCCCTTGGAAGATTGATGTCACGGTAACTTTTGTAATATTTCAGGAGCCACATCGTTCACTCTAAGTCTTTTCATTCCGTACGTCCCCGAGTTTTCCTCCACACGAAAATCATTTCCAAAATGAGTGGTGACTACCACCGGTGTGTCAGAAATTTGGTCTTATCGTATTCGTTGAAATTCATAAAAAAAAAAAAAAAAAAACTTTCCCGCAAGGACTTTTTTACAGAGCCGTAATATTGTTGCGGTCGGTATGCCATTATTTTTGTTTTCTTTTTTCTTTTCTATTCCACTCGAACTCTTTTATAATCCCTCGAATTTCAATTGGAAAAAAAAAAAAATGATTTAAAAACTTTATTTTATGCATTTGTCAAATCAGTGGCGTAGCCGGTAATTTTTTCCGTGAGGGCTGATCAGTTGAATACATTAGTCCAATTAGGACTAATCGTATTGGGGCTGACATGTTTATTTGATTGATTTAGTCCTCCGAAGGCTTAGCGATTAACATGCTTAAATAAGTCAACCTTCAGTGATTTTCAAAAATTATAGGGAGGAGGATCTGAGTGATTTTTTAAACGTACTTGAACCTCCTAAGTCCTCCTTAATTGCGCTCACGGTTCAAAATACGAGGACAATAACGTTCCCCCACCCCGTTTTCAAAAATTGATTTTCTCTCTAAAGGAAATGACGAACAATAATTGTATAATCCCCCTTTTTTTGCGTCTTTGTCTTGTTTTCATCAAACATTTTTTTATCCCTTCTGATCTTGTCCCATATTTTATATTATTTATAATTAATTAGATAATAATGTTTAAGATTTCCTGAATTTTCGGGAGGGGATTTAGCCCCCTCAGCCACCCTCCTGGGTCGAATGTCCGTTTTAGAGATATTTTGTTTATCTCGTCAACACATTTGTCGATTGGCACTACGGATAACACCTACACCGAGAATTATACGACCGTTAATAATTATATTACAATAATTTAGAAACACCAAATAAAAATACCACACACACGCTGTGATACATACAATATATAATATATATTATAATATTCGATTAATTCAATGTTGCTTTTTACCCGGTAATCTGATATGCTAACCCAAACGAGCAGTAGGAAAACAAGGCGTCCAAAAAACATACCAATAACTCGCATAGTAATAAAAATAATATAAGCTTATCTCTGTACGCGGAATACAAAAATACGAAATTATACGAATACAGTTAGAATAACATTTGTTAAAAATAAGATAAATACACCGTGTGTTTTTTTTAATAAAACGACGTGTTTAATATCTACCGCCATATTGTGTATTCGGGGATTAATCAATTTGTTAAATGTTTTTTCAATACTTGTTTTTCACTTGACAATAGTGTTTCAACGCAGTCGCGTTTTTGGAATGGGAAGGGCCTAAAAATTTTTCCCAACACAAGGTCGTTAGGGGGGGGGGTGGGCTTCTCTCTTATTATTCCCAACAACACATTATAATATTCTACAATAGAAATTGTACTGATTACATTTCATAAAAATAAATAATTTCGAAGTTCATTATTAGTTATTTTTTATGACATAATATAATGCAATTAGATTTTATTACATTACAAGATAAAAAAGCCGGACATACTTCGCACGATGGGTGTACTTCGCACGACGGGTGGTATTCTCTTGAAGCGCGTATTAAATTTTAAAGAAACGATAAATCATTTCTTCAGTAAAACGATTCTGAATGAAGGAAGTGAATTTTTTTTCACATTATCAAAATTTTCTTGCGCCAAAATCTTCTTTATAGAATTTTCTATCTATGTTTAAATTTTCATAAAATTCGGATCAAATGGTTTCCGAGTCGTTTTTGTCAAATTTTGGGTAGTTTTTTCCAAAAAAAAAAAATTGAAGAATTGAGA
>JAIPRM010012069.1:0-12397 GCA_025469315.1 Stegophylla sp. TES_Ste_2020 | reverse complement strand
TTTATAAATATATCATAATAAGTTATTTTAAATATTGAATATCGTTAAATGAATAACTTTTTCGTGAACTGGATGTCCAGATTACGGAACAAGTTCCGCAAAGTGTAGTTTAGGTATCCATTTCGTGAAAAGTTATCCATATTGTGTGATTACGTGAATTGGAGAAACTGCAGTTCCGTTTCGTGAAATGGATGCGAACATTATTCATTTCACGAAACGGACAATAACACGATATGGATGCGGCATATATATATATATATATATATATAATATTGAAAGACAATTCATATTAATAATAATTTTACCAACCAAACTCGTTTTCAGTGCATAAAGTACTGCTCAGTTCTAAAATAAAAAAATATACACGTAAACATGTAAATTTTCTATATTGTTTTTAAATAACCACGGGGTTATGGCATAATATTTGTGTCCTTTCTATAATTGTAATGTTAAAATTTTGTGGAAATTGACAGTGAATCTTAAAAAAAAAAATTTCCAATTTGTCACCCTCTGACTAAGATTTCCGGAGCAAGTTTTCCGGTTTGCCCCCACCCCTTAGATCCGGACCTGTATACACGTATAGAAACATTATATATCTTGGCTAATTAATATTGTAATTTTAAAATTATACAATTAAAACGTAGTACCTATAAATCGGAAATTCCTCGATATTTGTTAAAAAAAAAAAAAAAAAAAAAATTAAATTAAAATTAATAAATTAATTTCTGGTTTAACATTTTGACAATAAATGCAAAAATGTCTACATGAAAATATATTGCTAGGTAGAACTGCACGATTATTTCAAAAAAAAAAAAAACAATTATTTTCATCGATTGATCAATTATTAAATTCCTGATCAATTAAATTATATCAAATTAAAGATATACTTATTTTAAGTTGACAATGTGCATACAAGTGCCATTTTTTCACAAATAAACGTGTTTGTTAATAAAAGGTAATTCATAATTACAATAATTTTACAAACCTGTCTTTTCGTGTTCAGCTTCTGAGGTACTACTGGTTTTTTCTAAAATAAAAAATACACATGTACATTTAAAGACAATTCTATACGTTAATTTTAAATAATTGTAGCGTTTTCATTAGGCATATAATACAATATCCAATGTCAATTTCGCCAAAAATTAACCAAATTTTGTAAATTACGACAACTACTCCACATATAACTGCAGTTTTTAATGTTAAATATTAATTTAATGTTTAGGCTTAATTAAACTCTAAAAACTTAATAATTGAGTCGTATAAGATCTTTAAATAATATTGATTTTGAAATATTAGGTTAAATAATATTTTACAGTGTTTAGTAAAGATTAATAAGTTTAGGTTGAAACGGAAATATCAAAAATAAAAATATTGATCAATCTTTAGTATTTAGTTTCTGTCTAAACATAAGAGTTAAGCCAATATGATTTTGTTTTTCATTTTTGAAAATTTGTGCTTGATTTACCAAAATTATTGAGTACGTTTCATTTTTGGGGATTATCATAATAATTAATTTTCTTATTTTGAAAAAGAAAAAAAAGTATTTTGGCAAAATGGTTGAATATTCTATGAACTTGATATGTCGGAAAATGTTTTTTTTTATTGTTTACTTAAGAAATATCGGTGCTCGAAATATTTGACAATAGTCTTCAACTCACATTTGAATTTTTTTATTCGGTAATTATAATTTTTGCCCTAAGCTTATTACATAAATCAATTACTTTAGTTTCACAGTACGTACTGAGACACCAGTTTTTTAGGATTTTATTAAAGTAAAAAAGAAACATTCTACACTAAAATTGGTGTATAGTGTAAACATTATTAAGTTATATTTTATAGTTATTTCATGTTTTTATCATAAAGTTATATTCATATTTTTGACTTGTGTTAAAAAAAAAAAAAAAAATTAAAAATTAACTTAAAAATGACAAAGTTACAAGTTTTTTACACTGACCTGTTGGAGTCGTTGTATTCAGCATAGCTTATGACAAAAAAAAAAAAAAAATAAATAAATAAATAAATAAATACGTTTTGAAATAATATTGTCTTCTCATTCCTTGCTGTAGACTATTGTTTTATCAAGGAGCCCCCTCAGGATCGTAAGGTCAATCTAAAAACATTCGGAAATTCTATTTGAAACTTCTTCGTGTCACGCATTAAGCCCAACATTTATAGATGTATAAAATCTCTATTTTCTTTGTAAACAGTTGTTATGACTGATTTTTGGTTAGTTAACAACGCGTTAATACTATGCGTAACGTGTACAAATATTGTGGCAATGCGTAATCTAAATATTTAACATGAAATAATATAAAAAGTGGCTATAAAAATACAACGATTGGTCGCTGTTCATTGGTGTCAAACACTAAAATAATTGTCTATAATCTTTATAAATTAACATTATTGAAATGAACAGCAGGCAAAATATCTTATTATTATAAGACAAACGCATAAAGTAGTATGACATAAAAGTTTGTTTTTTGATAAAGTTGTTTAATAATAATTAAGAAGTGTGACTTTTAATGATGGGTAAACTTCTAATAAACACGCGATTGAAAATTTGTAATCTTTTAGGGTACTGGTCGAAACTTTTGGACAAGTAAATTTTCTAAATGAAAAAGTGATCAGAGATAGAAAAAAAGTACAACGTGCCATCTTCCAGACGATGTCAGAATAAATAAAATATTTTTAATGTGAATTTTAAACCAATCATAAATTGTATTTATGCATTTATATTTAGGTTATCAAATGCATAGATAGTATTGGGTATAAATTAATTTACTTAATAACAATTTTTCCTTAAGATTTTATTTCCTAGTTCCTACTATGGGGGCTTACTACAGATTAAGTTGCATTATTTTATTTTAAAATTCCATTCGAAAATCTCAAATACTTTCTGAAGAATAAAATTTAGAAACAATAAAATTAAAAATTCCTCGATTTAGTGGCCATCAAAATGAAACGAGTAAAATTATTGTTGGATTTAAAT
Organism: Stegophylla sp. TES_Ste_2020; assembly: GCA_025469315.1. Lineage (NCBI taxonomy): Eukaryota > Metazoa > Arthropoda > Insecta > Hemiptera > Aphididae > Stegophylla > Stegophylla sp. TES_Ste_2020. The sequence goes on along the minus strand of JAIPRM010012069.1, from coordinate 9,408 downwards.
ATTCATTTTTAGAACACTTTATTCAAAAATCAATATATAGATTTAATTATAAATCGTCTTAAATTATTCAAATTGGAAGGTTCATTTTAGCTCAGAGGTTCTCAAACTTTTCAGGCCAGGCCCCCCACTTTGATCAAATCCAGACGTGGGCCCCCCTAATAAAAATAATTTTAATAGTCATGTTTAGAGTGCCAAAAAGTTAAAAACAAACAACAACTATAGGCTAATATTTATACTCAAATAACCAGTTTATTTTAAAATAAAATATGTTTATTATAAAAGGTTTTAATCAATCGGTCACTTTTAATGTGATAGGTGGGCTTGTTTTTTTTTTTTTTTCATCACAAAGTTTGGTAAAACGAGGAGAGACTTTTATGTATACTCTACAAGACGCGATCGATCATTATATTATGCAAATTTCACATATATTTTTCTGTCCTACCAATACAATGCTGAGTTTTAAAATTTTCTTTCGCGCCCCCCTTATAAAGCTATCGCGGCCCTCTAGAGGGTCTTGCTCCACACTTTGAGAACTTCTGTTTTTAAAAATTCATATAACACTAAGGCTATAATAAATTATGCAATTTTTAATGTTCGAGATTAAGTTTAACGTTCAGATTTAGTATTAAAAATGAAATAAACCCTAAGAAAAACAAATGGAAAACTATTGGGATGGAATTCTCTATTTTTTTAATGTCATTTAAAATGACATCGTGAGTATATACTTTATAATGAGGAACGCGTTAAGGGAGTATAATATGCTTTTCTAAAAAGTAACAAGATGCACGCGTAACTGGTTTTCTTGACCATATAAATTTATAGAATTATTGACAGTCATACACCCACCGTAAAAAATAATCCTAGATCCGCGTATGTAGTAATGTAAAAAAAAATTCACATTACGGTTGATAAAAATCGTCAACCTCTACACATTTTTTCATTTTTTTTTTTTTTTTTTCACGCCCATTTAAGCGTGCTTAAATTTAACTAAATGAATAGAATAAAATTATCGTCATTTATTATCCGCGCAGCCCACTAGAGAAATATTTTAATACATTAAATAAAATTCAATGTTATCGCATAAAATATAACAAACTAACTAGTTTATTTACTTTACCTTCTTCCGGTAGAATGAAGTATGACAATAATACAATTGCGAAAACGACAAAGTTTTGTAAAGTGGACATATTGTGTGTGTGTGTGTGTGTGTGTTTTTCAAAAAGAAAAGCGTTAGAAAAGCAGTCACGCCGTCTAATGAGAAATGATCTATGGAAGAAAATGCAATATAAAAATCATTAAAAAGCGAAGTAAACAATACACATTATTTATACAGTGGGAACTGTGAACAATGTAGACGAACGGCGAAGGAATATTTACGAAGTTATGCAGTTTTCATTATTTGTACAGATACAATAATTAACGGTGGATAAACGTCGCGTAGTCAGAGAATACGCCATATTTTTCTCACAGTAGTTTTGCAAAAAAAAAAAAAAAAAAACAATGTGAAAATGTTCAATACTCATTATGTACGGTTTTGATTTAGGGTTTCAGCCTGATAATAATTATTCTGCGTTGTCCTCCATCGTCCCGTGTTATTTAATTTATTATCATTTCATCTTTCATTTGCATATACCAACACTTAATATAATAATTAACTGGACCACAGTGAATAACTTTTAATATATATTTATTATTTCGTACACATGGCATTATAAAATTTAAGGAATACCCGACGAAGCAGTCCCACCAAATCTAAGTTGCTTTTATTTGTACACGTGAATAAGCACACATTATTTTTTGTTTATCACCATTTTGTTACACGTGTGTAGGTATTATCTACAAATCAAAAAAAAAATAAAAATTAAGATTTCGAGAAATTTTAAATATTACGAATGGGTACGGTGGATGACTTTACTACCCACTAGCACAAATAAAAATGTTCCGTTCCACTTCCGCTGATTTGATATTTCGTACTTAATGAAAATAAAAAATTAATTTAGATATGGGGGGTTGAAGCATAACTTTCTGAGTACAAAAAAATAACAATGAGAAATATATGAATTAATGGGGTAAATATCTAAAAAGTAATACAATGGCATTGTTTTAATGTTGTTTTTAATAAAGCACAAAAAAAAAAAATTATTAAAATATGTAATATAATATATATATATATATTTCCGCGCAAATTGCCCAAGCGCACGCTTCACGTTCGCCGCCGAATTCATTTTGTAATATTATAAGTATTGTACGCTGGATCGGAGTGACTTGCTCTGTTAAAACATAGAACATACTACATAGTACATAGTGTTCTATGGTGTTTAGCCTTAGTGTTCTATGGTCAAAATCAATAAATACACGATTATAGCATTGCAAAAGTTAAAAACAATAAAATTGATCAGTAAGAAAACTCACGGATATTTAGATTCGAAAAATTCTACGTGAGTATTTTGTGAAATTCAATTTTTTTCATTGTATAAACTATGAATCGTACCTCGACTATTTCTAGCTAGTAAGGAGTTCCGTACATTAAAAATAATCAAAGAAGCTTAGGTCAGGTTTGTGTAAGTTTTCTGTTATACTCGATTGTTATTGACGCCATGTTTTATTATTAATATAATGAGTTGTTGGTAGCTATAAAACATATTTCATTTTCAAAAATTTACACTACGTACCTACTCTTTTTAGAATAAATCTTAAAACACCACTATCGAACTACTATAATAAAGTTAAGTATTTTCTTTTAACTTGGTATACACGTCTTTCGAGCAGAGTACGGTATTTTTGTTTTTCACGCAGGTCGTGTGAAGATCAATTCTTACTTGGGCAACATGAAGTTGACAGCAACGACGAACGACCGAGGGATCCCCCCTAGCGCGTTAAGAGCCTGCAGTAAAATTTTTAAAACCTCTGCTGAAAAAACAGATTTTTAAGCATCGTATTATTATCTTTTCTTTTTATGACATTTTTTTTTTGAACTCTCGGTGTAATGAGCTGCAAATTGAATACGACTTATATATATATATATATATATAAGAAATAATGATAAGAAAATATATGTCTGTGGCGGTAATTGTTATTGTTGTGCAATTTCGAACGACGTTTACATATAGCGACGTTCAAACGTCACGGCTCGCGGGTAAATGGGGTGGGGGGGAGGGAAACACAGAAAAACCGATTAAAAATTAACAAAAATGAAACTTAAAGTAATTAAGAAAGCGCTAAAACTCTCCGAAAATATTAATGCCTAAATGTATATCATATTATGAATGAGCACTTCACTGTCGTGTCTCAGTAAAAGCCATAATAATAGTCATTATAATTATATATACATAAACATGTTCAGTATTTATAACATAGTGTCATCGCGTAATACTTATTTTGCCATATTATTATTTGTTTCTTGGGCATTTTTCTGAGCGTCGTGTCCGCAAAAGCGTGACGTCAAAAGTCCCGGGCACCTCGTCGGATTTTATTTCGTTGCGGGTTAGGCGAGTTCGCCAAAATAATAATATACAGACCTCGGCTTCAAGGTCTATTCCACACCGCCGCGAGACGTGTGGACGAAATGTGGTACGCAACGTTTATGATCAGTGCAGGTATAAGCGTATCGATGAGATGTGTTTGTCTGTACAGATAAAACAATATAATTCAATATATTTTGACTACCTCAAATCAGTGGTTCCCAAAAATTTTTTTGTCCTGTAAACCCATAGAGTTATTATTTATTAATAAAAGAGATGAGTCTGATGTTTTGATATTACAGCGGTGAATTTATATTATTATTTGGCTTCGAATTGGTCAGTTTTACCTAATCTTAAATTTATTTATTTTTTCCACGATGATCGGCAACCATAAATCAGTGGCGTTGTGAACTCAAAATTATTCAGAGACCAAAATTTGCTTATGACCGACCTACTCACCCACCCGATCATTCAAAAAACCTCATAGATCTAAAAAAAAAAAAAACACTCCAATTTTTTCAAATATTCATAAACAGTTTATTTCAACAATGTATTTTTGAGTACAATATATGTATGTGTTTTCCTGTAATACATTTTTTTTTACCTTATTTATTTTTTTATTCAATAATAAAAACATAATTGAGTAATTAAACCTAAGTATCTAAGTAAATGAGCATAATACATTTGAATTTAAAATCAAATTAAATTTAACCTAATCGTTTCATTCTTAAGCATCGGTGCAGATTTAAACGTGTGCTTGCAGTGTTATTATAAATCAACCATCAGATGGTAGTTTCTACTTTTATAATATTTCGTGTAGCTAATTATTTGTTGCTGTAATTACAAAATACCAAGTTTAGTCACCCACCCCCAAACTTTTCAAAAATCTCAGAGGAAAATCACGGCTCTCAAATCAGCGTTCGTCACGCCCCTGACCATAATACATATATATGTTTTTATGACGTACATTTTATAGATTCTAAAATGTAAATCTCCTACAACCTCCCCCCGTCCCTTAAAAACACTCTAGTGTGCCACTAGGGAGCAGTGGCGTAATTAGGATTTTGTACTAGGGGGGAGATATATGTATTTTAAAATAAATTTTACAACTGTTAAATAAATTAAGTATCAATAATAAATAAGTCATAGTAACAGTTTTAAAACTAGATCCAATTTTCTGGGGGTGAGGTAACACATAGAGATGTTTGAATAAAAATTTTAGATCATATAATCAAAAATTACGAATTAATATACGATAAAAATACAAACAAAAGTTCCACGTACTACGCAAAAAGAGTCATTTGAGCCGAAATTTCAACGTTAAACAGGTGTGCTCATTCATCGAGATAATTTTTATGAAACATAAATCGTAAATAGAAGAATATTATTTTGTTTGTCTGTTGGTGAAAAATGTGTACCGAATAAATTATTTGAAATTTTATAGGTTTTGATGAAGAAAAATCAATATTTTAAGTGAAAATAATGATTTCCGTTAATATTTTATTTCTGAACGAAACTAAAAAAAACCCCGACTAATTTTTGTTCTCTTCTTTTTCTGTGCTATTGCCTGTTAGTAAAACCATATTACTTTGTACTTAAAATTTAAAGTTTTATTAAATAAAATCGAGATATTTCCAATATTTTTAAAGCTTTATACTCAGTCCAAAAGTAGTAATGACATTTTGAAAGTAATTATGATATTTCAGGATAATTTAGATTTCTCAACACCATTATTTTTATACTTACAGCTAAATTTTGAAAAATAATTTTATGAAAATCACGTCTGCAAAAGATTTTACTTTTTTTGTTCAACTTTTTGCTAGTTTTTCCTTAAATTTAAAAATTTTTAAAGATAAGAGAAAAAGTACTTTTTTTGAGTAAAAACTAGAAAAAATGTCTGATCTCAATAGAGTAACTAACTTTTAGGTCATATTATGTAATTTTGTATCGTCCAAAAAATGATAACACACATAACAAAAGAGATTACTTCATTTGAAAACTAATTATACATTCTTCGTTTCACTCAGAATATAAACGGCTTGGAGGGGGGTATATCCCCTTCATCTCCTCCCTTAATTACGCCCCTGCTAAATAGTAATAGTATTTTTTAACGTGTGACACTGCCTTGGATACGTTCGGGGGGGGGGGGAGGCGTGGAAAAGACGGCACGGGTAAAAGGTAAATTCTTCTTTTCTTTAATTTTTTTTTTTTAAGACGGGGCAAACGTCATTTCGTTTTTTCTGTATATTATTTTTAATTAATTTACATTGTACACGATATCATTTAATCGGACTCTTTTTTTTTTTTTTTTTTTTTTTTGACGTGATGAGCTCTCGAATCTTACTACTCTCGGAGACGGAATAATATTATCATTATAAAAAAAAAAAAAATAAAAAATAAAAAGTACTTGTTATACTGAAATTTCAAAGCGCTAGTGTTTCGGCGGATTAAACGGCCGTTTTTAATAAAAAAAAAAAAACGAGAAAATCACATTACGTATTACTTAACCGCGTGTACCGGGCGGCGGGCGCACGCGTCAGCGCCTGCTGTGACTGGTTTTGGAACGAACGCATTTTCCCACAGGTTATTTTTTCGATTTTCTTTATTTTTTTTTTTTTGCTTTCGACTGGGCGGTGACAGCGTCGTAACAACCACGTCGTCATCATAACCACCGCCGACGCCGAAGGTCGTCGGCTCCGAGCGTGTGCACACGCGCGGATACCTACACCTATATGTAGGGGAGCAGAGTGAGGAGTGACATTGTAATCGTCCGCGGGCGGGTCTCTCCTCCGCACGGATGAGACGAAAACCGTCGTCGTCGTCTGCAGACGTCAACGTGACGTGTGTACCCGACCGGACGACAGTCGGTAAATATATATATATATATATGTATACACATAAAATACAATAATAATAATAATAATAATAATAATATTATGATACCGGAACGTTAATACGATATAATAATAATAATAATATCGATATGGGCAAAATAAAACGTATTACAACGTGTTTTATATACGTGACACACACACACAAATATATATATATTATGTATATAAATGTATAATAATATTATTATAACGATATTTTGATATACGGGTTCGCGCGTCTGATTAATTTTCTACATGAGTGAGAGATAAAATCCACGCCGATGTGTAATTATTATTATTATTATCATAAAAAAAAAACCGTTGCTCTTATATGTTATATTATATTATTCGGGTTTACTTTTTTTTTTTTCCTATTTATTTATTTTCGATTTAATTTCAAAGACTACACGCGCGTGCGCTTTGTTTGTATGTTTTGTACACAACACCGTACCTCCCGCGGACGGACGGGGGAAACGTGTCGAGTGCTCGTCGTCGTCGTTTTTATTCACGTCGCGCGCGCGCGCGCCACGTTCCAACCTCCACCGCTCACACGCCGCGCATACATGTGCTCAAAATATTACATATACGTTTATATTATATAATATATATGTGTGTCCTTAGCGCGATTTTAATTTTTTTTTTTTTTTTTAATTTTTAGTTTTTATTTTCGGAAAGTTATCACTAAAGTTAGTTTTATTATTAACAACAGCAATAATGTATAATGTTTTTTTCTTTTCAAGTCCTAAATTTTCTAATTTGAATTTTAATCGCACGGTTTTCGGAAAAATTCAAAACATCCATTTTCCAAAAACCTGATTTTTAGAAAAATATTAAATCTTTAATAAACGTTAATGTTCTACGAGTTTTTTTTCAATTTGCAAATAATTTAATAATTTTGTCAAATACATCATAATAACGTCAATTGGTTTTATTATAACTTGTTTAGCGATAATATTAAATTATTCGCAAACCTGAAACTGATATTAACCTTTTATTAGAGATTCAAGTACCAATATTTTTCTGAAAATCAGATTCATAAAATTTAATTTTTCCAAAACTACTATAGTGTAAAGTTTCAATGTAATAATAATTTTCAAAAAAAAAAAACAAAAAGGTTAAAAGTTATTGACAGAACAAAAAAGTTATTGCATTTGTCAAATCGAACTGAGACACCCTGTATACACACCTTCGGTATTTTTCATATTGTATTTTTTCCCTCAATCTCACGTCAACGACAACACCGCCGCCGCCGTCGTTTTCCGTCTTTTACTCGTTTTTCGTTCTCACAATACACACACACACACACACACGAGCGGGAATAGAGACGACGGATAAAGATAGCGGGTCGGACAGAGAGAAAGGTGTGGGGGAACGTTTCCAGATATTTAATTTACTCCTTGTCAAACTCGGGACACGCGCGTACTTCAGAAACAACGGCCACGTGGAAAAACTATGAATATATTATTGTATTATACAATTTACAATATATACACGCATTCGGTGTCGGCCCTCCCCCCCCGGGGTCTGTCCGCGGACGTTTACACGTCGTTCGCCGCGTGTCAAATTTGTATTCACGTACGTCCAATCAGTGTACGCGTGTCTGTGTGTGTGTGTGTGAGAGAGAGCACGACACACACACTCGTTTTCAAAATATACAACGCCGCTATGTGTGGTGATACTGCGTTCGCACTGGCAACAGAATGTATGACCCACGAAAGGTTTTCAAAATATTATTATCGTGTGCGCTCTGTATATATCGTTCGACTTAATATAATAATTTTTTATACCGTTTGAACACACAGAAACGGAATTACCCATTCGACACCCAGAGTTGGCCTCCATATATAGGAAATAGTGTTCACAGAAAGAGAAAAAAAAGAAGTAAACGTCGTTGTAAAATCGTAAAATCATAAGCTTCTGCACTTTACTCAGGATCTAAAAAGAAAAACAAAGATTTGCAATACCAATACATCCTTCTGTTCACTCAGAAGCTAATATTCTTTTATTCGGTACATGGTTAGATAACAACATTGCGAATATTTTGTTGTAAGAATTTTTTTTACAATAATAAGATTTTTATTTTATAAGAGCAATTTATTATTTACTTGAATTATTAGAAATCTAAATAAAAAAAACATTTGCTGTAGTAAATTTTCAATTCATTTTTAATAACTATTAATATATATCTACTTTTTATGAAATTTTTTTCTTTTGATTTTGATTTCAACAGACCACTACATTTTCTTTTTGTCGAGTATCACATTTTTTCCACCCCATGTTTATTTTGTCAATTTAAACAATTGTAACAATATTTAAAAATAATACATCTGTTTGATGTATGAGTTTTTATTCCCATGGGATTCGATTAGTGTGTGTATTTTAGGGTTTTGGGATTCGATTAGGATACGGCCTAAGGGGGGGGAGGGTGTAAGGGGGTCGCGCCGGCGGGTACGAAAAATCCTACTTTGGAAAATTAAATTTACCCTCCGGTCACACCTAAATCCCCGACGCCGACACGTTCGCCATTCATAATGCCGCGATGGAATTTCTATGCCTCTTCTCCGACGACGCGGTGCTCGCGTGACACGTCGCCGTTCGCGGCATCGCGTATGCAAAACACGTCCGAGCGCCAAATCTCCTGACGTGGTGGTTTATTATAATACGGTAAGATATTTTGTTTTGTTTTTTTTTTTTTTTTTTGCCGCGAAATCGATGACCGGAAATAATAACGGTAATAAATTAAATACTAAACGTGCGCCGCATACCTAAATTACTATATTATAGTATATATATATATATATATATATATACAGAGGCGTATTTACGGGGGTGGTCCAGGGGTACTGGACCCCCTCCCCCCCAGAGCAAAAAAAATTTAAATCAAGCAAATAACAATAATGAATTAAGTAATGATAAGAGTATAAAATGTATATTATGCACCAAAAGTGTAAGGAGGGGGGATCCAAATTGAAAAATATCAATTTCTTTGTAGACTGGTAGACCCATTGACGCAATTAGGATAAAAATTTAGGGGGTAGGCTATAGTGTTTATTTGATTGATTTAGCATCCCAAA
>JAIPRM010012068.1:0-12397 GCA_025469315.1 Stegophylla sp. TES_Ste_2020 | reverse complement strand
GGAAAAAACTACCCAAAATTTGACAAAAACGACTCGGAAACCATCATTTTTTGATCCGAATTTTATGAAAATTTAAACATAGATAGAAAATCCTATATAAAAGATTTTGGCGCAAAAAAATTTTGAAAATGCGAAAAAAAAATTTTGGACATTTTTCGAAAATTTTTTTTTCTTATATTATTAACTTCCTTCGTTCAGAATCGTTTTACTGAAGAAATGATTTATCGTTTCTTCAAAATTTAATACGCCCGTAAAGAGAATACCGCCCGTCGTGCGAAGTATGTCCGGCTTTTTTTTTTTTTTATTTAAAAGAATATTTACAATCTATGCTACAAGGCACAATAAACAAATTTGAACATACAATAAATAATTACAATCTGAACACATGAAGAGGGATGCCATCCAGTGATAGAACCCAACGTGAATTTTTTTTTTTTTTATCTAATCATTAGTTATTAAATTAAATTTGGTTAAGTTGAATGATTTGATAGCCATCAATATTTTAGTAAATCACAACACCATTTTCTCTTTGCGTGGGGTGGGGGATTATGAGGAAGTGAGTTGGAAGCAAGTTCAGCGATTAGAGGGTTAAAATGTGATTGTAATTTCGAATGAAATTTTTATAATGTTTTATTAAAACCTAAAATTTAAATTGGTGTATTATATTATTAAATATATTTTTCCGAACATTTTTCTCAAAATATACTCACTCTAAATACAAAACGCGAGTGGGCACACGAAGATCGTTTTCAGCGAGTTCTACTGAATTATATATATATATATATATTATACATATTGTATAGTATTTAGTACGCGGGGCAAAATTACTAACTATTATAATCTCAGTTTGTAATTTGCGTTCTCCGAGCAGACACCCACCGTACTCTATCGCGTGAATTGTTAACGGTCAAACGTCGAGAAATCGCTTTGATCTCCAAACGACGACAGTAAAACACACTACCCAACAGGCGTAGGTTAGGTATGGAACCCAATAATATCCGTATCAGTTTAGCACACTCGTGTATATGCAATACAATATATATATATGTATAAATTATACCTAAAATACATAATTATTGTAGATGATTGCAGAACGTCAAAGAGAATCGGATATATAATCGTTATGATAGCCGCAGGAGTGCACTTAACGTTGAGTAATATTATTCCGGTCCCTTTGATTTCCGAAACGACACCCGGAATAATACATAAATAAATTATTACTATTATTATTATCGTAGGTAGAAGGGCATATTATAAATTATCGCGTACATGTAATCAACCATGTCAAAAATTAACCGCTCCAAGCAACACTTCTCGAGAGATATTTAGTCAAAATCTGTAATTTTCTCTTCGTGATAAAAAAGATAAATGGATTTCGATGAAATTTGGTACGGACAGAGATTTTCTAAGTCCAGAAATAACTTATAAAATACTTTCTATCCCGGACAAAATGTACAGTTCCAGTAGGATTTAAATTTATCCAAATTTTAATTAAAATCCGTGTTTGGGTGTGCTTACTATAGTATTCATATAGGTAAGTCAGGACCTTGTTAATATTTAGGCTGTTTAGGCTGCAGCAAATCAATGATATATCACCCCCTAAAGCGGCGTCTAACAGTGTCTGCAACTCTTTATGCATACAAATTTTGTAATTTCGGTACTCCAAAGAGATAGAAGTTTATTGAAATTCTGAACAGATACTCTTGGTGAGTATGTTGAAAATTATGACTATTATTATTCTTTATATTAATTAACTCCCCTCGTTCAGAATCCTCTTATTAAAGAAAAAATGATTTATAGTTTCTTTAAAATTAAACCCTCCAACTTTGCTGAGGATCAAAGAATATCCATGGTGCGAAGTATGTCCGGCTTTCTTTTCTATACTTTACTTTATTTTTTTATTTTTTTTTTTTTGAATGTTCAGATCACTATAAAATTATGTTTTCAATAACTCGTTTTTTTTTTTATGTCACCTTAAAGATGTTCTGTGGAGGAGATACATTTATTTTTTTTAATGGCAACCCCCTATTTTAACTTCAGAACTTTATTAAGGTTATTTTTCTGTGAATTTTAATGTATTTAAATCAAAATTCAAACTAATAGTTTTTGAATTATTCAAATTTAATTATTAAGGATAATATTCTCATAGACACATATTTTAGTTACCAATGTACAACGTAATTATTATGAATCTATGATTTTTACCAGCTAACACCTAATTAATTCATAATATTGTAAAATATAAGCTATTCTTAAAAATTTTAATTTCAATGCATCAAAATTCACAGAAAAAAAATGACCTGAATAAAATTCCGTTGTTAAAATAGGGCCAGGGGAGATCCTATTTAAAGAAAAAAGTGTGTACCTCCACAGGACACCCTTAAGGTGACATAAAAAAAGTTATGGAAAACACAGTTTTTATTGTGACTTGAATATTCAAAAAAAAATAATCCAAATTTTCACAATTTTACATCCAAAAAAGGAGGTGGGCACTCTCATAATTCATTCTGTATATATATATACACACAATTTGTTTCTTATTTTATATTTTTGTAATATAATTAATTCACATTTTAATGGTAGAGATATCATGACTTAAGTTTCAAATATCTTTAATTATACATAAATGTATACATATTCCACACAAAACTTAAACTGTTTAATTAATTTTAAGATGTGACTTTGCATGTTAATTTATATACTAAGTAGTATAAGCACAATAATTGTGAAAAACATATTTCATAAAATTATTTATTAAAGTTTACATAAAAATATAATATTATGTTGCTTTAACAATATTTATAATAAATAAAATACTTTACAGAATTAAAAATATTTATTTCAGAAAATTATCTACAGATGATATCCTAACAATAATATAAATTATGTATTAAATATATATATCACTGCAGGTTTTTTAAAAAGTACAGAAAAGAAGTTGTTTAATAATTTGGCCCATATAAAATTTACAACATATAAAATATTTATTACAATAGCTATAAAAGTTTTTTAAAGAATTATTCAATTTATCATATCACTTGCTGGCAGAAGTAACATTTTCGACAGACTTAGAAACATTTTCTGCTTCTGGGCGTAAAAAGTAATCATCAGATTTAAAAATTACTGGAGGTTCGTAGGCAGGTAATTGTCTAGTAGACAAAAGATCCTCTTGTTTTTTCTAAACAAATATATCACAATAATAATAATAATAATAATATGGTAATGGCATATTAGTATAACATTATATATGGACAAAACAATAATTACAAAATAATAAACTCACAAAAAAAGGTTTAAGAATTGAATTCAGAGGACCGTCCTTGTTGATGGGCATACAAGCTTCTGCTTCAGTCAATTGTTGGTCAACTAATTCCACATCTTCACCCACCTTGTTGACCAATTTTTCTAATTTGTTTACTGTCGTCGTGAGTTCGGTAACCTTAGACTTCATCTGTTTTATCGAATCGTAATGCATCATAGTACTTTCGACGCGCAATGCACGCACCTAAACAAAAGACAATTGTTGAGCAAAACATTATCGAAACCCTTTTTAATGCAGTACTTACCATCTCCGTAAACGTCTGAAATTCTTCCAATCGTGTGAGCATGTCTTCAATCACATCTTTCAGTGCGTTAACCTGACGAGAAGAAAAATTGTAATAATATAACAGTTTAGGGTCATCAAAAAGAGTTGAATTATTCAAACCACCATTTCATTATTGATCAAAAACATACAATGACAATTCCTACTTATTATTTTTTTATTTTAATTACCTATTTCTACACATTTTAGATTCTGAGCAAAACAAAAAAACTAGTGTTTTTACAATGAATTTTATTATACCCGGTCCACACAGAAAGAACAAAATAAAAACAAAACAAAAACTTGAAGTTTTTTGACAAGTTTAAAACAAATGTGTTTTTTTTTTTGACATTCTGTTTTAATTTTTAAGAACAAATCCATGTCCCATACACCGCGAGACATTTTATCAGTATTTCTGTTTTATTTTTGTTTTGTTTTTGGGTATGTGTTGCCATGGAACTTCACCTTCATTTGGATGAAGTATTCACTAAATTCATCCTTAACTTCTGCTGCTTCATCAATGATTTTTGGAGAACTTGTTGAATAGGTATAAATTATAGTAAATTCTGATGTTCTCTTCTCCAGGATCCTGTTTCTACAGTTCCATTTTCTACAACTCTCCTTGCACGACTAAAACGGTAATTAAATATAAAATTTTTCGAACCTTAAGGCTGATGTCCACCATAGGATTTCAATATACTAGGTGAAAGAGGAAAAGCATCATCGGCACGAAAACATATGAACTCAATTTATTCTGACCTGGCAGCACACTTTTTCTGAAATGTTCAACATCAAATTTTCCATAAGCTTTTGGAATCCAGTGCTTTTAAATACTCCTCCATCCGAAATATGACCTTGACAACTCACATTTACATAAATAAAATTATAGTTTGCATTTACAATAGCAAATAATACAATACTAAATATCCCTTTGTAATTATAAAATTCGCTTCCACTTAGTATTGGTGCTTCAATTACATGTTTTCCATCCATAGATTTGATGCATTGAAGAAAATTCCAAAACTTATTGTAATTAAAAGCTATTTTCTCCCATTCTTCTGAACTTGTGAGCATCTAAAATTATGATATAAAATGTTTATTACATGCTATATTTTAGCCCTCTTAAACTGTATAACTATATAGATTCAAACATCAAACAGAATATTTTTTTTTACAACTTTTATAATTATTTATTAATTAATTTATTATTATTATCTATCATTAAAGATTAAACAAACAAAAATGTATAGTACTTATAATTACTAATAATAATTAATAAATCTATAGAAAAGATATTTAATTCGTGAATTTTAGTTAAACTACAATTTAGTTTTAACCAAATAGTTTAGTTTTTTTATATTATATGTATTTGCCAAAACAATATTAAATTAATTTATAAAATACTTGTAGTTCCATAATGGCCTATAACAAAATTTATTACATGGTTTTACACACATATTTATAAAACATTTCATGGCTTTTGGTACCTATAAATTATATAATTATATAATTATATAATATTATTAATATTGTTGATTTCGAAAAATGACAGTGCAACCAGTGATGACGAGGATGAAGAAAGTATTGAGATATGCACAACATCTGTTACAAAATTTGATGAAAATGAAGAAGATAATCTATCAGAAGTTGATGAAAGTAATGAAGAGGTAATTGAAATGCAAAGTAACGCTAAAATTGTATCAGATACTAATCCAGTTAAAACTCCAATTCAAACTCCCAAGTCGGGAAAAGCATCACATAAAAATCTAAAACCAAAAACGTCTAAAGAAAACGAAGATAAGTCTCAAAACGTATATAAAATGATGAAATCTATTCAAAAAAACCGGACTTTGATATTTCGTCAGCTTCTGCATCAAATATTTCTTATTCTAACCCTCCTACTGTACAGGAAGTATTAGAATCAACTTCAAACATCAATATATCTAATTATTTACAATGGAAAAATCCCTCAGAATAATAAGAAATTAAGTTTATTTTTAAACAAAAGTCTTATGTATAATTATAATTCTCAATTTTTATTTTTTAACATTTAAATTTTTTTTATTAATAAAAACTTATTTACAATTTTATTGTTTTAAAGTTAAGAACAGGAATTTACTTCAAAAAAGTTTCTTATTTGTTGAAATTAAAGTATTAGGTGCTATTAAGTATTAAGTTATTATTATTACTTGTTATTCTCATGTAAAATATGATTTAATTACTTTATATACTTTATTTACCATTAATACATATTTTATATATTTATTTGTAAAAAAAAAAAACACTCAATACATATTTTAATAATTTATTTATACTGGTTAAAAGGCTTACCTTAATATAATCTGAAAGAGCATTGACTATTGGTTCACAAACTTCTGAAACTATAAGTGATATTGACTGAGTAGATATTTTAAATTAGTATATCATGCTATGATGAGTCTCCTGTTGCCAAGAACCTTAATGTCAATGTTAAACGTTCAGTCACACTAATAGCAGTTCTCCAATTGGTATTTTGTTTGTGAATTGATGGACCGACAAAACATATCAAGTTTTCAAAATCTTCAGTTGGCATCCTCAAAATGTTCTTAAAGCTAAATCGTGACTCTCCATTTAAAACCAATATTATCATCTTGCAAATTCTTTAGAAGTTCATTGACCCCAAAAAAATTTCTTCTTTGTAATGTTGGTCTTACCCAAAAACGTCTTTTAATTTTTATTTTTACTTTGTAGTTGAGGGTAAATGTATTCAGCCCTCAACATAAGTAAATCTTCATCGTCGTCGACATATCTTTTTAATTTCCACATTTTTGATCACAATTAGAAGAAAAAATTTTATGAATACTAAAGAGCTCAAACTCAACAGACAGACTAAATAACCACGAGACAACAAAATAAAATGACAAGTTTTTTAAACAATTTTTTTTCTATATGGATAGTTGAAAACAAAAACAAAACACAAACTCAATGTTTGCATTCTTTTCTTATTTTGTTGAGTTTTTCTTTAATTTAATCTGGACAATTGTTTTTTTTTCAGTTTTGTTTTTTTGGAACAGGAAAAAGTTTTGTTTTGTTTTTGTAAAAACTCTGTGTGGACCCGACATTACCTATTACTATTTTTTTGTGTGTACACATATTTGTATAGAAATATTTGTCCAGAAATTTTCGACCAGCAACATTTTAAAACCAGATTTGCTTCTAGATTGTACTTTAGAAAGATTATTTTTCAAAATCTCAATTGTTTTCTCAAGATTTGAGGGAAACTACCCAAAATTTGACAAAAAAGACTCAGAAGCTACCTTTTATCTATCCAAACTTTGAAAATTTAAACATCGTCAGACATTTTAACTCTTTTTTTTGTCTCATATTTTTTTTTTTTTTTTATTAAAATTTTCATATTTTCCTTTTCTTTATTTATTAGATAAAAAAAAGTCAAGTAAAGTTAAACTAAGATAAGTAAAGTATAGACAAGAAAGCCAAACACGTTTCGCACTATGGGTATTCTTCGCTCCTCAGGTCAGATACTCTTGATGGATATGTTGAAAATGATGACTAGTATTGTTTCTTTATATTACTAACTTCCTTCGTTCAGAATCATATTATTGAAGAAATGATTTATCATTTCTTTAAAATTCAACATACCAACCAAGAGTATCTGATCCGAGGAGCAAAGAATACCCATGGTGCAAAATATATCTATTTTCTATGTCTACACTTTACTTATCTTTGCTTTACTTCACTTAACTTTCTTATTTTGTAGATACATCAAGATAATGTTACCAAGAGTAAATTTAAGTCAGAATAGATAGAATAATTTACATTATTTACTTTTTGTCAAACAAGCACAATTAACAACGGTCTTATTTAAATTATTGTTTGTCTCATTTACTTATTTTATTACTAGTAGGTACTAGGGGTTAGGCTACTAGGTTATTATGTAGATACATTTTAAGAAAGCTATTGTATTTCATTTGTTTGATTTATTAACTAACTGTATTTTTACACGAGTAGCAAAGGGGAGAGACGATAAAATAATAGTTGTAATAAAAAATACAACAATGTGTTGTGCGTTTTTAATCAGTTGGTTTTGCAAAACAAGTGAAGTTTACCTCGTTCTCATTGTCCACCTTCAAGTACTCCGCATAGTCGATCGCCAACTCGTCCAACATCGTAAACGCCAACACTATGTACTCGACTTCTGCGGCCAAGTTTGAGAAAATATAATGACATTTACACTATTAACTAGAAAATCGCGCACCTGTCGTTGTTGTTTTTATCAGAAAACGACAACAATAACAATATAGTGATACAACAGCTGCTAAAAATTCACAGTGATAGTTATATCACAGATAAGACATAAGTATTGACCACGATTGTAGATATATTCTGTCTTCAACCGTGGTATTGACAAAATATGTTTCATGTAATCTGTGGTCATATTATAATATTTTAATAATAGTTGTTATAATTCATAATAACATCAGCCACAAGACTAAACATCACAATAATAATAACTTGAGGTTCGAAAGTCAAAATGCACAACAAATAACAATAATATACAGTACAATATCGGTAAAAATACTAAAAACAAATAATAATAATTTTCGTCCACTGTTGATAAGCAAAAAGTAACAAGACCAGGCCAACGCTGACATCAGCTGTACTCACGATTTCCCATGTAAACGCACTCGCCACCGAACCGCCGACAGATGGCGACCGTTATGTCGATTTCAGTATTTTGCCGTTTTGACATGGATTTCACGGATTCTCACTTCTCTCTTCGCAGTTTGAGAAGTAAGTTGTAATTAAAGGCGATTTCTTGTCGCCATAATGGCCAGAACATGTCGATGTATCATAGAACACTATAACGAATATTAGAATAACCACCCACCAAGGCTTACAATATTTTTATCTTACGTCCTACGTCGCGTTAGATATTTTAATTATTAGTAAGACAACAGAGAAAATAATCAGTTGTTTTCACGTACGATACCTATTTCAATTTTCGATTTAGCTCAGGAAAGTAACTAAGGGGGGGGACTCTTAAAAAAGCCACTGGCTCCTGGCTGGCAACCCCCATTAATTTTAAATATCACTTCGAAAAATCGAAATTATAACTTAATGTAATTACAGTTGAAATAAAAAATAAAATATCGTTTCAATGAAAATAATGATATATTAAAAGCTATACCATACTTACATCCTGTCAGTAAATATTTTTAAGTTATTCACTAATTGATAATTTAGTTAAACGTTATGATTCCGTTTGCAAAATGTTATTCAGTGTTAAAAATTCTATCCGAAAGAAATTATATTGAGAACTCGAAATAGAAAAAATGTTACTCATATAAGACTTATGTATACTTTAAGATCATTAACAAATGATTGTAAAATGGTTAACAAGAGTTATAGAGTTATGTATGACGTAAAAAAATAATTTTACTAAAACTAAGCATGGAGGAAAAAAAAAGATTTTAAGGAAAATTCGGGCACACTCTATATTTTTAAGACGAAACCACTCCAGTGCAGAAACGTTTTTAAGGGAAGGCTGAGAGGCTAAACTCCTCCAAACCCAAAGAATAGTTTTAGCCGTCCCCTCACATCACAATTTTATTAAATGCTAATCATATTAATAAATAGTATCATGAATTAAGAATTACATACCTAGTCAGATTTAATTTTAACCCCTCTCCCCTTCCCCATTGAACAACAATCTTAAATACGCCCTTGATGGGATCAAGTATTTCCGAATTTTTAGATTTTGAACGAAGTGAAGAAGCTCGTGTTTTTACAATGATTTTTTTTTTTCTGTGAACACAGTTTAAAAAGTTTTAAAGCCGCTTTTGTCAAGTTTTGGGTAGATTTACCAAATTTTGGAGAAATATTGAGAATTTTGAAAAAAGAGCCTTTAAAAGTACTTTAATGAGCAAAATTGTGATTCAAAAAGTTACTAGTCAAAAATTTTGGACAAGTATTTCTATAATAAAACGTGCACACATAAAAAAAAGATATCATTGTTAAAACACTAGCTCCATACAAAATCTAAAAGAAGTTTTATAACTTCTTACTGGACTCAATCGGTCTTGAGTGTAAGGTACACAGGATATAAATAGGCACTTTATATTATATCGTATATATTAATGATGTACCAATAGTCGGCTTGATGTGTTTTAAACATTTTAAATGTACTTAATTTATAAATTACGTCAAACATAATATGTAATAATATTATGTTGTCAATCTGTACATTATTGAACAATACAAATAGTAGATGACATAATATTTTGCTGTTGATTTGATAATACAGTTTTGTACTGATTGACTGTAGTTTCAATTTCTGCTTTCACAGGTCTTACCATGTGCTGTTCTAAATCATATTTTGTAAGTTTCAATCCCAAACATTCGGCTACTAATTGTTGCCAAGCAAACATTATCTAAACACATGGGTGCATGTAAATATATTATATACATTATACATAGGCATATGTTACGGTCAATGATGAAATACAAATATTTACATTAATAATCAACTATTTACGACAATGGCTAAATTGCTAAGCCATTGTAGTCATTTATACCGGTCAATAATATAACGTCATCTACCAAATGATTTGGTCACTGTGGTAAATTATAAAATGAAGTAAAATACTTTTATAAAATTGACTAAATATTAACATATATGACCATCAACTAGGTATATGTTATGAAGGTACTACATTACTTGTTCAGTGTATTCAAATTTGCCCAAACTACATACGTCCCTAGACTTGCTGTACAACATGGGGATATTTCGGTTTGATAATCGTAATTATCCATAAGCTCTTGAGTAACCAAAGATATGGTACATTATATTTCACCACGTTATTATGCGCGAAATAGCACATTTTACCATATTGACCATTTGTGGTGAGGTTATTACATATTATATGTTATAACACTTATAACCTATAATAGGTTCTATACATATATTATGACCGATTGTCTACGTTAATTCATATTAGGCTAGGTAATTAACGATATTAACAGAACTTTATAGTAAATTTTCATATTTTCATCATTGGCCGTAACATATATATTATATCGATTATTTGAATACATAATTCCACGAAGTTAGATTTATACGTGGCAAATAATTGTAATTTAAACAGAATACCAGTATTTTTAAATAAAATATTATGATGTATTTTTTTAAACTTTTAACTTACGTTTTCACCCGTGCGTGCAGATACTGACTGAGAAATTGGTAGCCTGAACTCTTTTGAAAACATTATTTGTTTTTCTTCAGTGACCGTTCTCTTGTGTTCTAAATCACCTTCGCACAAAACAAGATTCAATTTATTATTATATTATTATCAATTAATTATTTATATTATTATTTATTTATTATTAATACAAATTATATTTATTTCATTTTGATTCTGATTCTTATATAATTTGCTTTGATCATTTCTAATGTTACATCGGTTACACGTAAAATATGAGACGAAACGATCAACTCATAATATCAAAAATACATTAAAAATGATACATTTAAAAATTAATATGAAAATACTTTACTCACATTTATTTGAAAATAAAGCATACTTTGGTATATTTTCGTACTGGGCACTTATTGATTTATTATACCACGAAGACAAAGCCGAAAAGGAAGCATTGTCTGTTATGTCATATACAAGTATGATTGCCTATAATTAAAAGACTATTACATTTGTAAATTTAACTCTTCAATAATATTAAAATTAAATTTAAAATAAAATAAGGAATATTAACAAATATACACGCAATTATTTAATTTTATAATCATTTCAATGATAAAATTATATAATACAGGCATATACATAGGTGTGTAGTCTGTACAAATTGATTATTATTGGAAATTTAAATAATAGTAACATATTTTAATGTTAAATAAAAATAGGTACCTATAGGCTATTGTATATTCGTGAGATTAGTAAACTGTTTAAATAAATTACATCAAAGATTTTTAAATCAAAAATAAAACATACTTATAGGTATAATAAATTAATTATTCTGCCTATTCTGATTTGTTTAATTAAAAATTAATACAAAATAACAAAAATGTTTCATATTACTTACATTGGCATTGTATACGTATTTTGTTAAAAGTGCATTCGACGAACCGCTTGTATCCCAAATATTTATTCGAACATTGCGCCCTTGAATTTGCGTCCTTTTTAAATAAAATTCAACGCCACACGTCGGAATGTATTGCCTTGTAAAATCATCATGACAATATCTAGACACGATGCAACTCTAAATAAATAGTTGTAAGTAGACACAATTTGATTTTGATTCTATTTGAATACATTTTTTATAACCATAAATCA
This sequence comes from Stegophylla sp. TES_Ste_2020, assembly GCA_025469315.1. Classification (NCBI taxonomy): domain Eukaryota; kingdom Metazoa; phylum Arthropoda; class Insecta; order Hemiptera; family Aphididae; genus Stegophylla; species Stegophylla sp. TES_Ste_2020. The sequence continues at coordinate 469 of JAIPRM010012068.1, read as the reverse complement.
ATATAATTCTACATAATCTAGATACAATATAACTTAATTACCTTTCCTGTAGACGACTCTCCTATTACAACAATTTTCAATTCTTCTTCAACTAATAAATTATCTCCCGCGATATAAGACATTTTTCAATCTCTTATTAGAACGCGATCAATACTAGTTGGTTCCATCGACTAAACGTAACATAATATAATAAATTATAGTTTCACAAGGGTCTCCATGGAAACGCATTTCATAACAATTCAAAAAATATTTGCCAGATCTGAGTATTTTGTTAGATTTTAGATTCTGAACGAAGTGAAGAAGCTTATGATTTTACAATGATGTTTATTTTTTTTTTTTATTTTTTTTTTTCTCTTTCTGTGAACACTTTTTCGTATAGAAATACTGGACCAAAAGTTTCGATCAATATCTCTAAAGAACCGGAATCATACCCAGATGGTACTTTAAAGAGGTCATTTTTCCAATTTCT
>JAIPRM010012066.1:0-12400 GCA_025469315.1 Stegophylla sp. TES_Ste_2020 | reverse complement strand
ATCATTTTTCGATCAGAATTTTATGAAAATTTAAACATAGATAGAAAATCCTATAAAAAAGATTTTGGCGCAAGAAAATTTTGAAAATGTGAAAAAAAACCAACGACCAAAAAAAAAAAAAAAAGACAGTAAAGGAATGCCCCCCCCTTGCGAGCACCCTCGTTTGAGAGCCCCATGAAGAAACCGGAATTTCATTATCTCACGAGATATCGCAATGCTCAAAGTTTTGGGTTAGACACCAGTGGTGGATACAAGGGCAGGACAATAGGGCAATTGCCTCCCCGTCGTTCAACAAAATAGGCTTTCTGACTGTAAGAAGTAATAAAAATGTTTTTATTTTTTCTTTTTGCATGTTTTTGACAGTCCTAACAGTCTCAAATCTAGTTTTTTATACAGAAATGTTGAAATAGTTTGGTTCTGAATGAGAATTACACCCAACAGCCAAATTTTTTTTTTTCTGGTATTCATTTAAAATTGCCCCCTCCCTTTCATGGCTCATATGTATCCCCGCCACGGTTAGACACCGGCGTTATAAAGGCCGCCGCACGGTGTTTGTTATTAAAATCGGTGTATATCATTGCGATTTATGTACACGCACGCGCTGCGCTCGGTTCTAAAGTTTGAGCGCAACGGAGAAGGCGAACTTCCGGTAATTGCCAACTACATTTTAAACTGTGCGCGGCATACGCGCCAATATCCGATTACCGTAATAAGACACTTTTCTCCGTAAACCCGCGGTCTGTCGCGCAAACGAACACATTGTTGTTATCGTTAATATCGCTAGTAATTATATTGTAATAATAATTATTATTATTAATACTATTCAACTGTATTGTGTGCGATTTACTTTGTAGTCTTTCGAAAACGATCAAAGTTTAAATATTATAACGATGTACGCCACAACAGTACTCTGTTCGAACGGCTTTATGTCGAAACGATAATTATAATAATTATTATATTTCTCGACGACGCGTGTGTTATGCTTCGCGGAACGAGAGAAATCGAATCCGTTTTAACTTTACCACGAGTATAATCTTAAACGTGCATAATATTGTGGTGGTATATTCAAATGGGACGAGGGGGGAGGGGAAGGAAGAATAAAATAACTATACACTTTGCTGTACTTACACGAATTATATCAGTTCCAGAACGGCAATTTTTATTTTTTTATGAAAAAAACATGTCGATATAAAATATTATTATCTCTCTCGATCTCAAAGCCCACGCATTATTATTAATAACAAAAATTAAATAAAAACGTACTCGTTAACAGATTCCGAGCGGAACGAAGAAGCTGGTGTTTTTACGACGATGATTATTTTTTATTTTTTTTATGTGCGCACGTTTTTTGTACAGATATACTCGTCCAAAAGTATCGACCAGAAAATTTTGGTAACCGGATTCGCCTCTAGATTAGGATGGCCATATTTAAGAAAATAAAATACAGGACAAAAATATTTTTCATAATATTTTCAAATAAATAAGTACTTGTTACATATATATATATATATATATATGTGTTTTTGAATCGTGACAAAAGTATAATTTTTAAACTACCTACTATAGATTAAATTTAAACACATAAAAACATTATTTTGAAAAACATAAAATAACATAATGAAACTAAATTGACATATTTTTTTAAATTTCTTCAAATCTGTTATTCATGCATATTGTATACTTTACTTTCCAAAAAAAAAAAACTTATTAATTCATTTTACGATTATAATTGATCTAATGGTATCCAAAATATTTTTAGATTCTTAAATTATTTTATTCAATAACTTCATTTCAAAAATTTTAAATCAATAGTAAGTGAAAAAACGGGATTAATATGGGACAGACTTGAAATTACGGGACAAAAAGCGTCCTGAAAGAAGTTTGTCAGGACACAGAGCCGAAGTAAAGGACAATCCTGTATTAAACAGGACGTATGGTCACCCTAATCTAGATGGTGCTTTAAAGAAGTCTTTTTTTGAAACAATCATTTTTTTTTTCTTAAAATTTAGGTAAAACTACCCAAAATTGGAAGAAAAAGTTAGAAATATTATTTTTGTTCAATCCAAACGTTATAAAAATGTAAACATAGATAGACAATAATATGAAAAATATTTTAGTGAAAAAAGGTTAGTTTTCTAATACTTTTTTTCTTATTAATCATTATTCCGTTTCTTTATTTATTAAATAAAAAAAAGGAAAACTAGCATGAAGCAATGTAAAGTAAAGTAAATTAAAGTAGGTAAAATAAAGTGAAGTTAAATATAATAAAGTAATGTAAAGTAAAGAAATTTTAATTAAAGTTAAGTAAAGTGAAGTATAAAGTAAAGTAAAATGTAAACTGTAATGAAAAGAAAATTAAAGACAAGTAAAGTATAGACAAGAAAGCCGGAAATACTTCGCACCTCGGGTCAGATAGTCAGATAGTTTTGGGTGTGTAGAAAATGTCGACTATTATTGTTAACTCTATATAATTAACTTCTTTCCTTCAGAATCGTATTATCGAAAAAAAATAAATAAATTATCGTTTTTTTTTTTAATTCTACCCATCCGCCAAGGGTATCTTGGAGCCGAAGAGCGAAGAATATCCTTGGTACGGCGAAGTATGTCCGGCTTTCTTTGTTCTTTTGAGAATTATATTTTCACCGGTATTTTTACCATGGGTATTTCTTCCTGGATTTGTAGCCCAAACAAAAAAAACGTTCCCGTAGTCCAGCGACGGGCGTCAATAATAATAATATTATAGATGGTGGGAATCATATAAGCGTTTCGAAATTCCATAGCGTTCGCACGAAACAAACGAATGATTTTGGAAATTGAATACAATATAACGGTTTGAAAATCCTATTTCGGGATGGAAATAAAGCGTGGGAAAATGATAAAAAAAAAAAAATTAAACAAATAAATACCCTACGCGCAATATCGAAATATCAGTTCGCGTATAAGCACGTCGTACTTCGGGTAGAATATTGGGGGTCGCAAAAATCCTTAAAAATACACTGACTCGTTGGAAAAGGGGGGACCTTAGACATACTCCACGATAACAATGACTTATGAAAACGAAATACATCAAAATAATTAACGAACGTAGGTAATTACTAGCTGCAAATCTAAAAAGCAGAACATACTTCACACCATTGGTATTCTTCGCTCTTCGGGCGGAACTTGATGATAATAATATATCATTTCTTTTTTCTCATTCTCGAAATTTTTTTTTATTCATAATTTAATAATAACTTACCTATTTGAATCTGTTTACTAACAAAAAACCATAAATATGGAAATTTTTACAACCCCAGCATTATATATTTGGGGTCGCAAGTGCGATCCCTTGCGACCCCCCCAATTACGCCACAGCTGACCAGTGTGTTATAATAATAAAAATATTATAATAGAATAACTGAGCGTGAAATACCGATATATATATATATATATATGTATATAGTAGTAAATTCATTGACGGACGTGAGCGAAATAATAACGTAGTGCGTCTTGTAGTAGTATTTAATACGTTTTAAATTTATAACCACTGTGTGTGTGTGTGTGTGTTCCGCAATGCTCGGCTGCAAGCACTCCTCTGGGAGTTAGATTTTATAAATCAACGTTGAAACGTTGTGTGTTGCTTAAAACGCGCGCAGAAAGGTACATAAATATATATATATATATACATATATACTTTGCACTGTTCAGTGTTCACGCTTATATAGTAGTAGTAGTAGTAGTAGTAGGTAGTGAGGGAACCGCGCTTGAACTTGGCAAATAAATCTTTCGAGATATCTCAAATAAAGAACTTCCAGAGAATTATATAAGAATAACGGTGCTAAGCTTTGCTAACTGGGATTAGATGCGTAAAAGACAAGTTAAATGAAAAAAAGTGTATAAATGATATATATTTTATCAGGACGACGACGTGCGCAGCCGTAGTAGTTACGGGGGAATATAAATACACAATATATTAATAGTGCACGTTTATGTGTACAGGGTGATTTTTTAAACGGGCTCACCCTATTTTTAGACGATTAAATTGTGATTTTTTTTCAAAATGCTCGAGTAATAATATAAAAACTATGTTTTCCATTACTCGTTTTTTTTTCTTTACGTGACCTTAGGCATTTTTTGTGAAGGACAATAAAGAAAAGGAAAATAAGCTTCGAATTTTCTTTTTTCATATGTTCAAAATTTTCATGTGCCAAAAAATTTCTCATCTATCTATTTATGCTTAAATTTTTTATGAAATTTAGATTTTTTTTAAAAAAAAAAAAGTATAGTTCCAAGTCTTTTATGTCAAATTTTGGGTAGTTTTTCCTAAATTTTGAGAAAACTATTGAGAATTTCGAAAAAATGACCTGTTAAAAGTACTGTCTAAGGGAAAATGGTGATTTAAAAATTAGCCGGTCGAAACTTTCGGACGAGTATTTCTACGTGGAAATGTATAAAAATAAAAAATAAACACCGTTGTAAAAACACTAGTTTCTTTGCTCCAATCAGAATTTAAAAGTGCTCGGATCAGAGGGAATGGCTTCAGTAGAAACTTCGGATGGAACAGTACTTATAAAGATGTAATAATAAAGAGAAAAGAGATCAAAAAAAAAAAATAAATAAATAAATAAAGAAAATAATTGAAAAAAGGTTTTCACAGTCTTGCCAGCATTCATTTCCATTGACTCGGGACTTCGATTATTTATCGCTTAAAACAGTATTAAAAGCATATATAGTATACTATAGAATCCGTAAACGTGATTTATTTGCGTTTTTTCGTTTTCCAATTTTAGTTTTTCGTCTCTCATAAATGATAATAATAATATTTTCGTACAGCGGTCCCGGGTTATTAGTTACGGTTTCCCCGAGACCGCATCCGTTTTTAACGGGAAAAGCCTTCGGTTAACTTATTTTAATTTAAAAAAAAAAAAATACTTTCCACACTTTTCGTACACCGAGTTTTTAAAACTTTGATCATACAATACGCGTTGATAAAAGCATCATCGACATCATTCTCCAATACCAGAGATCATGTTTTTACATTTTTTTTTTTTTCACCCGTATATCCTATATATAAATATATATTTACTCATTATTATTTTTTTTTTGGGGGAAATATCAGTTCAATCGTTATATATTGTATAACGCACGTAACGAAGACACGTATATTAGATTTTGTACCGAGCGAGCGAACGAGGGCAGAAAACTATCGGTTTTACATTGAAGTATTTTTTTCCGTTTTTTTTTTTTTTTTAGTCGTTAACAGTTTTTTTTTTTTTTGTTTTTTTTTGTCCAAAAGAACTCTAAAAGTTTCATAAACCCGACCCCGCCGACGGTCGAAAATTGAACGCACAGATGGTATAGTACGGCCTAAGAGTGTGTAGTGCGTTGTTTTGATTTTACTTTTTGTAAGTTTTTTCCGCCCGGAAACATAATGACGAGACTTCGGCGAAACGTCCCGTGACGACGTACTTTACAGATTTTTTGCCGTCAGTCTCGTTTTCCTGTTACCCCTCCCCCCCACTTCGGTGAATTCGTTTCGATCATCGTAACGTATTGTTTAAGCGTGCACCATTTTGATTTCGAATTCGTTTGCGGTTCAGTAAAATTCGAGATTTTAAGTGTAAACAAACCATATCCAAAATTGGATCAAAAAAAAATCTTAGATATGCCACCGAATACTCGTGTACTCGTTTTGTTGAAACAATTATTGTGGCGGGCTGGGGCAAAGTGCCCATAATTTAGTTTTTGATAAATCAAAAAAAAAAAAAAAGAAAAAAACCATCCAATTTTCATAAAAACAAGTGCATTTTTGCTATTCAAATTCCGATACAACAAGAAACGTGAAATTAAAAGTGTAAAACACAAATATTTTTTTACAGATTTGAAGTATCAGAAAAGATCTATGTCGTTCTTAGTTCAATCTGAAAATAACCATGTCAGTACTGAGAGAATTTGCATTTATAAATTCTTAAAAAATATTTATAAGAAAACGAATTACCATATACTACTTTATTTACAATTTAAAAATTGTATTCTTTTATTTTTTTTTCAGCAATAAACATACATTGTAATGTTAACGATTTTTGAAAAAAACTCTATTCTCGGGGGTGGAAAATGTACTCCTCGTTACCTCTTTTAGGTAATTCAATAACGTAAGCTCGGACTACTACGGTTACACGTGCCTCGGGTTTGCCACCCCCCGACCTGAGTTAGTTCGTTCCTCCCCAACTCGTTCTGTGCTTCGAGAATTCCCTGTGATTTCCATCGATTTCGGATTAATAAAATACTGCTGGCACATTGAACGCCTCGGGTGTACGCTGCGAATGATTTCGATCAAAGAGCAAATTCGTTTTGTTTGAACTGCGTAAAGCCACGTGGAAACTGATCGCGGGGCCGGCCCGCGGAACAATAATAGCTGGGTACGCAAATTATTTCGATTGGAACGCTTTTGAAAATTTGTTTTAACCCCCCGCCCTGCCGATCGTCCAGGAATCCAAAACGTTTTTAACCGTTGTTTACACACTATTACGCGAGAGACGCGGGGAAGGCAGAGGCTCGACGCTCGGAGGCAATAATAACATCACTTGGAACCAGATTTAAATGCCCTTAAACCAATGGTTCTCAAATTAATTTTTTTCGCGTACCACTGGTGATTAAAAATATAACCGTCCATAAATGTTACACAGTTAAGTAAATTTATTCCAAACGAAAAATAGCAAGTAAAACACTATAATATAATATTATTTTTTTTGCGATCTTATCATATCGTAGAAAGAAGATTAAAAAAAAGTTTGAGAAACACTGATCTAGACTGATAATCCATTATCTATTGCTTTAATACGATTCTAGAAAAGGTGCATTCCACTCTTTTTTCGAAATCACAAACGTTATTTTTTATTCCCCCCCCCTCACTCGTCAATAACACGTGAAAACGCTAATGCAAACTTCAAAAATATCGTTGTTGTTTTTATGGGTTTTTTTTCTCCTTCCACCGGTTATAACGAGCTCAATAATCATAAAAACAAATGCTGTTGTGTTTTCGAAATTATTAAATAACACAAACGTTTTCACCGTATACGATGAATTCCAAACAGTTATTATTTTTATTATTATTTTTTTCTTTTATTTCACGAATACTTACTACACAAACATTGCATAATAATAATTTTATTATTATTATTATTATTATTATGAAATCGTTAGTATAAAACGGATTCGTCCGGAAAGTCACGTCGTCAGTATACCTAAGTATACTGTACAATGATAGTAATAATAATAATATCGTGTTCTTGGGTCGTTTGACGGTCCATAGTTCCAAACAAAAAAAATGGTCCAAATGGCAGGCAGACTTAAGGAAAACCGTTGTGTTTTCGTAACGTTTTTATTCGAATTTTCATTTGTTTTCGCTTTCCGCGTGAACAGACAATGCATTTTTTCGTCCCACTTACTCCACTCTCACTTTTCTCCATTATATAAATAAAAATCTACAAGAAAAAAACGTTTCTTATTGGTTGACAAAATTGTTAGGTTTAAATTACATCTAAAGCCGGGACAGTAAACATTTGCATATAAGTTATTGTTCGGAATGTAAATTGAATCAATCCGTTTCGATAGAAATTTGTATTGCAGCGTTTAGATTTGAAATTTAAACGTTTTAAGCTCATATTTATGCATTTTTTTTTTCGATTTTTTCCTATAATTTTCCGTTTTACAAAATGCCATATGATTATTTTTAACCATTTACGTTTTTCGTAATCGCTTTCGATCGATTTTTGAATCGTTTTACGCTAAAATCATAACGTTAAAAAAAAGATGGACATACTTCGCACGATGGGTGTTCTTCGCACGTCGGGTGGGATTCTCGTGATGGTTGTATTGAATTTTGAAGAAACGATAAACCATTTCTTCAATAAAACGATTGTGAACGATGGAAGTTAATAATAAATAATAAAAAAAAAAAAAATTAGAATAATGACCAAAATTTTTTTTTTCACATTTTTAAAATTTTTCTTGCGCCAAAATCTTTCTTATATGATTTTCTATCTATGTTTAAACTTTCATATAGTTCGGATCAAAAAATAATGGTTTCCCAGTCGTTTCTGTCAAATTTTGGATAGTTTTTTTCAAAAAAAAATAAATTGAAGAATCGATAAATTCGAAAAATGTCCTCTCCAAGTTGTACACAGAAAAAAAAATAAAAATAAACATCATTGTAAAAACACTAGCTTGTTCACTTCGTTCAGAATCTAAAAAACGTTTCCGAGCACTGGTATGAACGACACAAATAATCAGTACAGTTGTGTATCTCGATTAAGGCGTAAAAAGGTCATAAGTAAAATATTTTTCTATTCAGAGCCCCGGAGGCCTGGGTGAGTTTTTAGAAATTATTCAAAAGTGAGGCTTCGCGCACGTAAATAAAAGGTCGTGAAACCTCCGTGTTAAAAAAAAAACTCAGACCGAATCAAATAATAATAATAATGGTATAGAACGTGTTTGCTGAATCAGGTATCGCGTTGAAAACTATTCGTACAGGTGCATTATATTATGTACGGACTACCGAAATCCGTATACGAAAATTTACATTTCATTACGTATTTATATATTTTATTATTGTATTGGCATTTTTTTGAATTCCGTTTCGCTCGTACGAGGGGTCACGTCGTATATTCGTTTTACCACCACTTGTAAATACAATGAAATACGGAATGTAATTTTATACTACAATTTATTTATTTTTGAAAAACGGCGCAAGTCTTTTTATACGAATTGGAGTTTCTGTTGGTATTCTTAAAAATTAAATTAAAACCGGGGTGACATTTAGGATTTTCGTTCCCCTCTGATGACGTATTTCTGGGAAGTTGAGAGAGAAATTCGCTCATTGTTCCCTCCCTCCATATTTCAAAGTAAAATTTACTTTAAAAATATGTATAGAGAAGTATTTTGAAACACTAGCATAACAAAAAAGTGCATATTATTATAGCTTTCCCCCCCCCCATTAGCACTAAAATGTTTAAATGTGAAAAAATACTTATTATCTTAACTTATAAATATTTTTCCATTTTAAGTACTAGTAAATGCCAAGTCATCTTAAATATAAAAAAAAAAAAAGAACATAAACCGCTTAGATATAATGTACTGCATATCAGACATAAGTCCTATGTGCTTCGCTCTTATATTATGATCAACATCAGGAGTATTCTTTTATTATGAAAGAATAGCAGAGTAAGCTAAATATCTGTTTCATACCAAAAAGAGTTCACTACCAAAAGTTTTTATTGCATATTTTATAGTTTTTGCATTTTATTCGCTATTTTTCGAATTAATTTTCTATTTATTGATAATTAGTGTGGAAATCACTAAAACAGTATTAAATCGATTGACTCAGTGGTTCGTTGTCGATAGATAAAAATATTTCCGAAATATTCATAATACGCGATTGGACATAATAACCGATTTAAATTGATTTTTGGGGATTCACGTTTGTCGTCACTAAAATATTTTCAGTTTTAAACAAATGTAAGGTGTCCGAAACCTTTTTTCATTCGAATTTTTTCAACCATATTTGAGTGCATAATTTACATTTTTACGACGCACATTCCATAGTTTTTTTTTTTTTTTTTTTTCAAACGCTGTAAGTCTCGAGCGCCGATTATTCGCATAGTATCGCGTCCACGTACTCGGGCACTGTGATTCGAAGGCAAATAAAACGCATTTTCAATGGGAAAAACCCAACGTCGAGGGCAATGGAAACGATGGAAATGAAGAGAGAGAGAGAGAGAGAGAGAAACTGATGTTGTACAACATCCCCAATTAAAACCGTTCCACTCGATTGCGTTTCGTGAATGCCACCTTGTGTTTGTTCGTATGCGTGTGTGTGTGTTCACAGTGTACACATTCGCGTAGCTTTGTGGGCGGGACGTCGTCATCGTTTTGTATAAGTGCTCGTTTGTGACATTTGTTTTTTTTTTTTTTTGTTTTTTAACAAGACGACGTCCGGACGAGTTTGATTTCCGCGCAGTGTTTCCGTACGCAATATTCAAATAAAAGTGTACGCGTGTATGCGCACCATGAGTTTATCTATGTGTTGTACGGGGTGTTCCGAATATCGCGCGCAACAGCAGTGTAATATCGTGTTGTAAACACGGACAAGTAATGAAATTTACGAAAACTGATAACTTTATTTTTTTCCTATTTTATAATTCACTACATTATCACAAACAATACTATTTAAGAAGAAAAATAAAAGGAGAAGGGGGGGGGAAAGCAAAAACCGGATTTGAATTTGTATTAAGCATTTTAATCTTATTGTAATAGGAATATTTAATTTTATTCTCTGAATACTTAGGTATATATTGTAAAATACTGTTTTCTTTTCTTCTTCTTTAATTTCCATTTATTATTATCCTTTTAAATATGTATAATTTGTAAATACAGATGTGTGTAATTGTGAATACCTGATATATATTTATCTAGATGATTAGAAACTCCAATTTCACCAAGACGAGGTCCTACCTCAGTTTATTTTATAATGTATTTCGTGTTATGAATTTATTATGTAAAACTTTTTTTTGACCAATAAAAATTATTCTTATCTTATCTTATCTTAAACAAGTAAACGACATTGCGCAATTTCCATACGACACGAAAGTCATCGCGAAAAAGATTTGTAAAAATTTACGATTTTTCGCAATTTTCGCGGGTAGTTTTGGTCTTTCTAGAGTAACCCGTGTCCATACGTATACCTAAATGAAGCATTGAAATGGAATACGCTTAGAGTGACCTATTGAAAAGAATCAAATTACCGTATCGAAATTTATTGTATCCCTTGTTCAATCGGATCACTTATAAGTAACTGTAGGCATCGATAAGGAACTGTTATCATACTTTAAAATTAATTTCGTATATCTTATCTAATATGATCATATGAAAATTTAAAGTGGTACCAACCGAATCAGAAAATATAATTTTATTTTTCTCAAAATGGTCACTCTTGGCGTATTCCATTTGATTGCTTCAATTCACCATACGTAACAGTATACCTACAGTATGGCATTTCTATATATTCTTTACTCTATGGTCTAGACTCTAGAGACTATCTAGTTCGCGTCTCGACCCACGGTTTTGTGCGAATTAATGTTTTTTTTTCGCTCATCGAAATCAGTTTTACTCGATTTTTAACTCCACCCTACGTCTATGGAAATATGAATTAATATTATTCAGATTTAATTCTCAAAAATCGATCACCGCAAACCATCTCTCCCCAAAAAAAATATATCGTATGAAATTTTATAAATCGTTTTACGTTTCAGTAGATCAAATCGAAATCAAAAAAAATAACAATAATAACAATAATTCGCGCGTTAAACATTTTTTGTAATAATTGTTTTCAGTTGATATTTTTTCTATCGTAAATCGTAATATACCTACTTATGTAAGTATCGTTTCGGATCACCCTGTACACACTGCAGCATGTGAATTACTAATAGCGGTGCACTCGACTGTTCGAGACGGGACGCGGAATTTATAATATATTATGTATATGCGCAAGAGCGTACGATGAATACGTTTCCGGTCTCGGAGGTCTCTGACAACTTTCACGGTACTTAAGGGCTTCCTCCGGAACTCGGCTTTGCGTGTGTTCGCGCAAAAGTGGTCATTTTTTTCACTCGGCCTCCGACTGTGGTTATCGCGTGCATGCAAAACGAGCCTAGGACGTCCGACGAGGTGTTGGACCGACCGCGCGGTTATTTTACACGGTCGATTAATCGAAAATAATCGATTGTCCGAGCTCAATTATTATTTTCGTTCGATAGAAAATTATCAGAAGATCATTTTTAGATTATTAATCGAAACAATCAAATGATAACATTACGTCCTCTTGATAACACGTCTATACACAGGGTTTATCACGAAGATCTGACAATTTTACACTGGAATTGCATTAGAATATGTCATAATTATAAACAATATATTGTTGTTTTTTTCCCAAACGTTGAAGACAGAGGTCGCTCTAACCGATGGTCCGTGGATACAGTTTTAAATTGTATGTTTTACGACTTCACATAAAATATTATGTACGATACAAAACAGAGCGATTTTATTTAATTATTGTTTTATTATTTTAATTTTGAGTTCTATTTTATTTTAATTTATATAGTTAGAATTTAAATTAATTAAGTTTTTTTGGATTCTGAGCGAAGTGAAGAAACTAGTGTTTTTACAATGATGTTTATTATTTTTTTTTTCTTATTTTTTTTTTTGTGTACAACTTTTCGTATAGAAATACTAGTCCAAAATTTTCGATCAATAACTTTTTGAAACCCGATTCGCCTCTAGATTGTACTTTAAAGAGGTCATTTTTTGAATTTCTCAATTCTTCAATGTTTTTTTTGGAAAAAACTACCCAAAATTTGACAAAAAC
>JAIPRM010012065.1:0-12400 GCA_025469315.1 Stegophylla sp. TES_Ste_2020 | reverse complement strand
TCATTTTTTTTTTTTTTTACTCACTTTTGTTAGCACTGTTTAGGTTAGGTTACTGGTTCACTACTTTTTAAAGTAATTATTTGAAACCAACTTAACAAAATCATACCTAGAAATATAAAAGTATACAAATATTTACTTTTAGGTAATAATAAAGCATAGCTATATACTGTACCTGTCGAGTTATCTGTGTATAATATACAATATACTATATTGTATATTATATTAAACTTTTTTTTTGGTCGAAAAGTGAATCGGCCGAAAAGGGAATGGTACGTTTTTGGTCGAAAACGGCCATGCCCATTCGTTCGAAGCCTATAAATAAAATAAATTTCGTTCAATATGGGCCCAAAATACACGGCAATCTTCACAGGTGCATGTGAAAGTACCGTTCGGTGAATCCGTGCCCCGAGGACTTAACAAACTATAATTCTAACTATACGCAATATGCTGACACTGTGCTGGTGTCCCGGTTGAAATACGACGAATGAGCGAGGGGTGTCGTGCTCCGGTTGACTTTTTCTATTATCCCTCACCCCCCGGCCGCTTGTTGTACAACAAACGGCGTGAAACCCGAGAAGCTCGATCGCGCGCGCGTGCGCATTGAAACACGGCGGCGGCTTTGGTAATAAACATTAATTTTTTTATTATTATTATTATTATATTTTAGACGTGGTCGTAGCGTCATGACGATATTATAATGAATTTCGCGTATTGTGTTTTACCGGCGGCGGCGGCGTGGGACGTTCCTCGGGGACGCCTAGACCCGCCCCGTTTTGATTTCGGCCAAAGGGTTTCCTGACAGCGTATTATAAAAACGGGCACGCGTCGAACGCGCGATATCAGTTTAGAGGTGGTATTAAAGCCGTCGTACCGCGGGCACCGTCAAAAGACTTCAACGCCGCAACGGTGAAAATTTCGCATTTTTTTTTTTCCTATTCTTACCCGTGAATTTTCGAAAACAACGCATTAGGAAGACACCGAAAATCGTTCAACGCACCAATAACACCCGCGGTATACTCGTAAAACGATCGCCTCGAAAGCCACGCACGTCTGTCCCGTCCGATATGCTATCGTCATACAGAAAAGGTTAGTAACTGTTACCGGGTGACCGGTCAACGGCAGACCTAGAGACTTGGGTTAAGGAGCTGCTAACAAAGTGCGTCGGCTAATATAGAGAAGCCAACATTATGTTTCGTTATTATTTTTGTATTTAATTATTATTATGATTATTAACTTAGCGAGCCTTGGAAATCTCGAACACGTGTCATACGGCCGCATATATTAGTAAAGTTGTTCGCGTAAATTTGGTCACATTCCTATGGTATTTTCATTTTCAATATTTCTATATATATATATATATATATTTATGCGGTAATTTTATTAAAATAATACGTCGGTTCAAATTTTAAACGATATTTTATTGATTATAAAATAAAAAAATCACCTGCTGTGATATACGAAACAAATGTGAATGAATGAAACTCTTGGCACTTTTTTTTTATTCTCTCTGATCTGGCCTTGTAATTTTTTTTCAGTGATCAAGTTCTGTACCAATGGTTTTTATCTCAAACTATTTAATTTTTTTTTTTTCCTTTACAGTAGCAAATAATGCAATGCCAAATATTTAAATGAATAGAATAATTAAAAAATGTATTTATTTAAATCGGTTAAGTCATCGTTTAACCACATTATTCGTTTTACCTAAATTATTATTATAAATATATCAAAACTATTGCATAGCCAAGCAGCAATTTTTTAATATTCTTCTACGACAAAATTTTCATTTTCACGTTGATATTGTAAATTAACTATATGCAAACAACATCTTTCCAATTAAACTGTTTTTCGATCAGTCCGTCTCTAGACCAGATTAATGCAACCAATTAACTGTTTAATAGTCAAAGTCTTTTTTAATAACACAATTTATTATTTTGAATTAGATCTTAAGTCTTGAAAAAACTTACCTCATTTAATTTGAAAGTATACCAACAAAAAAAAATCACAAAGCCGTATTATATTATTATTACACACGAGTTATTTTTGTATACTTTTAAACACAATCATATTATTATTTTTTAGATTTTTTTTTTCTTTACTTTTTAATTTTGTTGTAGAAGAAGATATTTGTTGAGGCGCGTAGAGTTCACTTTTACCGAATAGGTATTAAACGACCGTGGGTTAGCTGACCCCAGAAACCCGTCCCTAGATCAGCCACCGACTTCGGTGCGTGTTTGCCGCGTATAACGTGCGTGTGCGTTTGTCGGTTACGCGTATCCTGCAGTGAAATAGCGCACAGTTATTATTCCATTCCGTTGGAACGTAATGTGTGTGTGTGTTTTTTTTTTTTTTTATTATTATTATTTATTTACACGAGTAGCGCATAAAAATTCAACAGCGATTGCCGTGTGTAATCACTTCTGCCGTATAGGATGTGTCGTGAGAACATTCCTCGAAAATATTGACAACTACCCCGCCCCGACACCCCGAGGAGGTATTCAGTCGACTGACCAGAGGTCTAGACTCGCGCGAACGCGTATAATAATAATATGTAACATCATATTTTATAATTATATCTTGTAGTACATGTTGTTTTTGGATCGTGTGTAAAATGAAAACATAAATATTTCCGTTGTTCTATACAAATACAATATTATATTATTTGATGATGATAAATGCAAAAACACTTATCTAGGTATTGCAAAAATATAGATCTCTATTCTACGAAGTAAAATAAATGTGTTGCGATATTTATTTTTTCTTAGTTCACACACATTTAAACATTTTGATTATGACGACTTTTTGATCGTTTTGTACTTTAAAAAATTTCGCATCCGAAAATCGCACAGAACAATTAGCAAATTTCGTAGTACAACGCGTTTCTCGTGTTATTTCGAAAATTTGTAATTTATTATGGATTTTTACGATACATATTTTGGGTATAACACACGGTGAGTGTAGCCAAGAACATTATCCGGAAGACAGGGGGTTAAAACGTTGTAAAATAATTACTTGATAATCTTTTATGTTTTTACTCGTAGTATAGATACCATGAGATAGTGTAACAGGCAAAAAAATGATGCATTCAATTGCTGATTTGAGGACCCCTCACATTAAAAGTAAATGCACCCTCATTAAACACACCACTCAGAAATGTATTTCAAGAGGGAAGGGGCTGTATAACATGTTACTCCTTCTATGGCTACTCCAGTTATATCACGTTTATGCGAACTGAATTAAAAAAACGCTAAAAAATAATATTTCTATCGATGTTCAAACATATATAAGACGTAAAGCGGGAAAAATTAAAAACTTTAGATTATTTATTATTATTGTTGCGGACGAATTTGAGTTTAGGCTATTGTAATCAACGTTGAAAAATACATAAAATGATGAAAAACATTACTAACCTTTTAGGGTGTTCAAAAAGTATAAATATACAATAATGTTTTTCCGACTTATTTGTAATCAAATCCTTGTCAATTGTTCAATTTTTCGTCCGTGAAAAATGTTACTGTATAAAAATATTTGCAATGAAATTCTCCACCTAGATATCAAGTTTCAAAATAATCTGATTGAATTTGATCAGTTGAATCAATTTTCTTTAATGTACGTTTATGTGTGTAATTTTAGAGAAAAAACTAACGAATTCCGCCGAAATGTTATCTTTAAATGGTTGTAGAAAAAAAAGTTGAGTTACAATTTTCGAGATTTTTTTAGATCAATTAGACATATATATAAGAGGTTCATCTAAATTTTCAAGTCTTAATATCAAGAATTTAAAATTTTATTTTATAAATATTTACAAAAAACGAGTAATTAAAAATATTTTCAAAATGCTATACTTAACTTAAAATTAATCAAGTGTTTATCAAATTTTTATGAAGTGTTTTTATATTAAATGCTTTTAGTAGTTGGTAAAAAATTTTTAGATTCTGAGCAATAGCATAGAATGAATTTTTTTTCTTTTTTTTTTTTTTTTTAGAAAGTAGAAACAATCACCAACTACTAAAAATAGTCATGCACACCCTCATAAATTTTCAAAAACATTTGACCAATTTTGAGGTATGTACAGTATTATGAAAATTACGGAAATTTCTCATTTTTTGTTAGTTTTTAAATTATCATATTTTGATTAATGGATATTAAGACCTGAAAATTTATTATAAGCATATTTATGTGTATTCCCAACAAAATTGAAAAAATTTCAGAAATCGTTACTTAATCAAGTTTTTGTTTTATAACTGTTTAAAGTTGGTATTTTGATAGAATTCATTAGTTTTACTTAAAATTAAACACTTTAACCCATATAAAAAATAATTGGTGTGACCGATCTTTACAAAACTTGATTCATAGATAGAAAATTACATTGCGAATATTTTGGTGTATTAAATTATTTCATGGACGAATAATTAAAAATTTTACAAGGTTTTTATCGAAAAAAAGTAGGGAAAAGTACGGAAAAATTACTATAAATATTAAATAGTATAAATAAAAATAAACATGGATTACTTTCTTAATAATTAATAGTATTGGACTATTATTGGACATTTGAAAAAATTTAGTGAATTTTATTCGACATACCTATTATTAGAAAAAAAGTTAATTCCAAAAATAGCCAACATTATCAAATAACATTTTATTAAAAATTCCTTATAGCCAAATATTATTATTATATAGTATTTAAAGCTTTTGCTCAGAACCGTTTTATTGAAAGAATGATTTATCGTTTCTTTAAAATATAATACACCGACCAAGAGTTTCACACCCAAGGTATGAAGAATACCCTTCGTGCGAAGTATGTCTGGCTTTTTTGATGTTATGTTAAAAAACAATTCTCAATTTTATAAAAATTCCGGTAATAGCATATTTTACCATTTATTGTCAACTTTTCGAAAGATTTTCCGTGTTGTTAAAAAAATTATTAAGAAATTTGAAAAATGACATTTTTATAGTACCATCTGGGTGTGATATCAGATCTATAGAGACACTGGTCGAAACTTTTGGATAAGTATTTCTATACGAATAAGTTTTAACAAATCATAGGCTTCTTCGCTTCGCTCAGAATCTAAAGTAACAACAACAGTAAGTTGTTTAAATATGTTTAGTGATAAACTCTATACTTCCCTATTTAGGTTAGTGATACGTATATAATAGGCGGGTGGTCTTCATAAAGCGATCAATTTTTACTAGTTGTTATAGAATACAAGTTTATCGAAACCAAATTTTCAACTTCCAAATTTCACTACCTACAGTGATGCATAGAAATAACAAAAAAAAAAAAAAAAGACTATATTTTTAATTGAAATTTTTAATACCAATAAAATTGGTTTATTTACAATTTATAATATAATATGCATGCATGATTAATGATTATATTTAAAAGTGAACTTTAATGTGTTGAAAAACCACAAGATATCGAAATACGCTCAATAATATATATTATGTATATTATATTTTGTGTGTGTGTAGGCCAATAAAATATTATAACATGTATATAATTATTCCAAAAGTATAATACACGTTCATATTAGATGTATTTTATTATTTTGAACACATAAAAAAAATAATCAAAATAATCTGAAAAACATTTTTGCATACGTATATGTTTTGCTTGATTTAAATAAATTAACGTGACGGAGAAGAATTTCTATTGGTACAATATCCAACGATCGAGTTTCTTACTGTCAACGTAATTATATTAGATGCGCGTGATCATTGTATCTATAGACGCATCTGTACAGGGCGATAAGCGAAAAGTATCAGAAATTTTGTGAGGTGATTCACATTACAAACGTAACAACATAATAATTAGTTACACGTATACAGAGTACAGGGTGACTGGCGAAAGACGTCAAGAACTTTAGAAGGTGATTAGATACGTCTAATTTAGCAACTCATCTTCCCCCCACTACCACCAGTTCGATTTTAGACTGTGAAAAAACATAAATTGATTTTTTCCAAAAAAATTATAAAAAGCCTACTTTAATGTACTTTTACAAGAATGCTCTGAAAGTGTATTCAATTTTTCTTTATCACTAGTATTTCTAAATGTATAATTTTTTTTTATATGAAGAAAATAAGACTTGCTAAAAAACTGTATAATTCAGGTACAATATAGTCAAGAATCTGACTGAAGAGATTCATGTAACGCATTTTGTTGCATTTGATGTGCAGAATTACCTCCTAAAATTTGTGACATCCGCCAAGTATCCTGTATACAGTAAACATGGAAGTAAATACCAAACTACTAGAATATTATTTTGGAAAATCACGGATAACGATAATGTTTTCTCGGTAAATCGTTTAATACAGCTAAAATATTTCTCCAATGCGTACTACCGTAAAAAATATACTTTTTTAAAGCGATTTGTTATCTGCTCGTAGATAGTTATATTACATATTATATTTTTGTATACAGTAAGTGATGAAGAATATTCGCAGTGTGAGTTTAGACGATTTACACTAATGATGATTTTAACTTTAGTTTTGTATGTTTTTCAGGAAAAGAAGATACTTCCAACGAATTATACCATTCTACCGGTCCGTCGTACCCGAGTCCATCGAGTATGCTTCTGTTCCAGACACAGGTTAGACACATAACAATATTATTAAACACGTCCGCATCAGTTATTATCATCAATTAGAGTGTCTCGTTACATTTTTCCGGAACGATATACCTAACCTAACTACACCGATGGCAGCATTTTATTCCCACGCGATTTTGTTCACCAGAAATTACTCGCACAGAAAGAATCAATAGATGAGACTTTTTTGCTAATGCTATTATCACGGAAAAATGTTCATGAAACACTGTCCGGTTACCCGAACGGTTTTTTTATTTAAAAAAAGTAAAATAGTTTTATTTTTTATTCGTTTTTTTTTTTTTTTTTTTTACTTTAACTCTTTTCTATATTAATTATTCTGCAGTCAATGGGAATTAAATTTTAAGCGAACTAACGGTCGGCTCTAGTAAAGAGAAAAAAAATGGTATAATATTATGCTGCCGATCTTATATTTAAAAGTTTGTGAAAATGTATGCTTGGGGCAGTGACTGCAAAACACACGATATTAATTAAAAACTGTTACGTACATAATGAATCTTGTTTGAAATGAACATTTTTAAATGAAATATTTTAGTTACAGAACAAAATGTACAAAATACACATTTAATTAAATATCTGAGTGCATTAAAAGTCGCATGATAATTATTTATTATATAATTATTTTCTCTGACAATTCGTTTTATGAGTTGTTTTTGTGTATCATTTACCTGTTCAATAAAACAAAAAAACCAACTAATGTGCATACCACGTATATATAAGTGCAGTAACAACTTAAAATTTTTAATTTTGTGTTCTACGTGTTTTTTGATACTGTAGAAATGGCGTTCTTTACGATGTGCTAGTAATATCGATAAAATTTAATAAGTTATACTTATAGTGTACTAATTAGCAATAACGTATAACACCGAAACAAACATTGACTATGAAAAGTCAAAAAACAATTATTGTTACATTCTATTCGAAATTCGTATGTGATTAGTTATTGTTGACATTTTCAAGATTTAAGCAATATTACACTTGGAATTAGTAAAAACAGAATAATCCGTGTCCATTTAACTATTCGTAAAAATTAATAATTTTGCCATACTATGAAGTTTAAAGCTCTTGTGATTAAAAATTGTCATAACTGATTTTAACAAAAAAAAATTTCACATACCAAAAATTTTCTTTCATCAAAATATTATTTATATTATAATTCATATTGTTTATTAATATTTAAATTTTCATAGAATTTGAATGATAACATTTTTTAGAAAAAGTATTGGGAATATCGAAAAATAACCTCTTTACAGTACCATCTAGATTCTAAACCAAAATTCTGATTCAAACTTTTAGACAAGTATTTCTATACGAAAAAATGTTCACAAAAAAAAAAAAAATTAAAAAAATAAAAATAAATAAAATAACCATCATTGTAAAAATACTTCTTCGTTCTACTCGGAACCTAAAAATCGAATAGAACTTAAAATATCCCACTGTATTGTGCCCGAGCGTAAACGTTTAGTAGGTATGTATGTTCACGTAATACTTATTGTATCATAAGATTTTGTTTATATAATATAAAATAATATTAATCTCTATAATATAATATAACATATTAAAGGAGATTTTTAAAAGTATTTTCACTCCATTTTGAACACCTCTTATAAAAATACAAAAATTTAGTTCTATTTTCATATTTAAAGCTTTAATTATTATGTTTTCGATTTTTACTCTCCGTAATTTTTAAGTCCAATGCATTATCTCAACATTGTAAAAAAATTATAATTTTTTGGAAATATCTGTACTTAAATTGTTGACCAATTTTTTAAAACATATAGGCATAATATAATTGCTGAATAATAGTACTAAATTTACTAAATGAATGCATGCCAATCTTTGATTATTTACGATGCACCTCTAAATTCAATAATATTTCTTTATGAATTTGCTATGTTTATGTATCTTATGCTTGTTGTGAATTTAAAAATCAATTAATAAAAATTAACGTTTTACAAGAAATAAAATTCTAGACAATTAGGTAATACGATGTGGATATCATTTAAGAATATTAAAACTTAATGAAATCGCGTAGATGAAAATATTAAAATTTATGTTTCAAATCGTGCATAAAAATGATTTCAAAATTGTGTGTAATATATAGTTGAAAACAGGGTGAGTATGTATAAAAAATCCATCCTGTCTATACATACATACATACATATACCTATATATGATTTATTATATATCGTATTTCAATCAATACGTTATTACGTTATTAACACAGATAATAAATAATTTTTTTTTTTTTTAACAAACGTAAAACTATACTTATTTTCATTCAAGTTAATGTAATGAGCTTTCACAGAAAAGTTTTTCTCAGAAATATATTCTATGAATATAGAACTTGAGAGATTTTACTGTAATCACTGTGTATTAGCAAATATGCAACATAAAAAATAAAATCGAAAACGTAGCTTTGATGTTCGTTGAACTGTTTTAAAGCTTAGATTGTACTAGAGTGCTCTTTCATCTGTTATAAGTTACAGTTTTTTATGGCGTGATTTTTCTTTTTGATCTAGTATAAAAAAAAAAGAAAAGAAAAAGAAAAATGTGTACTTTGTATCTTGGGATGTTTTTAGCACCTCGGGTTGGATACTCTTAGTGGATGCTTTGAATTATAAAGAAACGATAAATCATTTCTTCAATAAAACGATTCTAATAGGAGCTTCATTTAATATACAATAATAATAATTCTCAACATGTTTAACAGTTGTTATTTGATAACAGAATAAGCCATATGCAATTCATTATTCTTGTAAATAATTAAATTTGTGTAATAAGTTACTAAAATAATAAGTACTACTAAGTATCACCAATGGTCAATATTTGACCAAAATAACATAATTAATTCATTTTTGTGTAATTTTACTTTGATCTTGCATATCATACTGATAAACACGCATTAAACTTAAATGTTGAATTAAAAATAATTTTGTTACATACCTAAATCAATAACGAAAAAAAAATCAATAGTATCGCCTCTGGTCAATCACGCTTGAAAAGAATGTAAAAAAATTATTTTTACCGGAGTAAGGTTAGAATCCGATATCTTCGTAATCGAAGAACACGGCCAAATGACTATAAATACAGCAATAAAGAACCGTTGAAATAGTAGGTATTTTATATGAGGCGTCTAGTTTCAAAACTAGCTAAAAAATAATTTTTTCAAAATGGATTTTTTTTAATTTTCCAAATATTCACACTGTATTACATAGTTAGTAAAAATATTGAACATCAAACAAGGCTATAATCGACATTAAATGAGTACAGAAAATTATGGTTAGTATCAAAACCAGCCATCTAACGATTTTTATTTTAAATCAAGCTATAATTAAATACATGTTTTTATCTGCTCTGGTAATAGTACTCAAATTTATTCAATTTTCATGAAATTAAGTATTAACTATAATTTAGTTCTATTTGGTTATTATTTTTTACTATTAGGTAATTATATACTTAAAATTCAAAATGTTTTATATTTCTTAAATTTTCCAGTGTTTGTTTCTATCTCATAAAGTCAATTTCAAAACCAGCCATAAATGGAAAAAAAAAAATTGTTGGTTTCAAAAACAGCCATATGCTTAAATTCACAACAAAACTAGCCATTTCAAAACTATAAATTTGTCTAACTCTTGTAATAATATTTTTACAAAATATATTTTCTCATACTATATGACGTGTACTATTCAAAGCTTTGATTTCATATTTATTATAAAATTATAGACCAAGTATTTTACGTTATTTTCGTTTTTTGTTGTTTCTGAAAAATTTCGAAAATTGCTTATAGCTGGTATTAAAACTAGACGCCTCATATAATAACCGAAAGTATTGAATTTTTAAAATAAAATTATTAGAAAACTATTGATCCAAGCAGATTTTAGTTCACACCATCGTATTCGGCGTCGAAAAATACTTTAGACGGATGAAAAAAACATTGTGCAACTTTTTGAGTATTTGTGAACTAGAAATATATCATAATATTTGTCCAAATTTTTTTCAATCATAACCTTCTAAAATATTTAATTATTCGTCCGTAAAAAATTTTATTGCACCAAAATATTCGCAATGGAATTCTTCTCCCATGTAACAAGTTTTAAAAAGATCGGTTGAACCAATTTTCTTTTATATACATTAAAGTGTGTAATTTTAGGTAATATTCTAACTTCAAACGGTTTTAGAGAAAAAAGTTGACTTAAGATTTTCGAGATTACTTTAAATCAATTAGATACAAGGGTTCTCGACCTGGGGGCGCGTCACAAAATTTCAAGGAAGTTGTGAAAATATTCACACAAAACCACATTTTATCACGATACTTGAAAATGTGTTTATGGCTATCTATATTTTGTTTTTTTATTATTTTTTTGTAAGTAGGTATCCGGTTATCAGTCATCATTGTGTAACAACTAACAATGTTATTTTCAATAATCTAAAGAATATTATTAAATTATTTTATTCATATTAATACCCAACATTTATGATTAAAATCATGATATATATATATGTAATAATTTGTATATAATATATTATAATTCAATAATTCAATCTTATAGTAGTGGGAAGGAGAGTGTGACCTCATATAATAGTATAAAAGGAGCATGAACCTCAATAGGTTGAGAACCCTTGAATTAGACATATATGTAAGTGAGGTCATATTACATTTTCAAGTCTTAATATCAAGAATTACAAAATTTATAAAAAGACTTACAAAAAAGAGAAATTTCCAATATTTTCAAAATATTATACTTAACTCAAAATTAATCAAATGTTTTTGAAATTTTTATGGAGTATTCTCGTGACCTTTTTTAATAGTTGACAGCTTTAAGTTTATAAATACATTATTTTTGAAGTTATTTTAAAAACTATTATCAATTTTATGAAATATTGGTATCGGTATAATTGTTTGAGTTAATTGTGTTTGTCTAATTTCATTATAAAACGTACAAAGTTCATTCAATTAGAAAATCTTTTGAAAGTATATTAATCATTTAACAACACGTCATAATAATATTAATTTTTGATGTTATTCATCAAAAAAAAGTCATGTAAATGAATTTCATAATTTATAAGTAATTTGACAACATTTTTAAAAAGCAATTAATAATAAAAATAACGTGAATTGTATTCAAATATTATCCACACAAACAAATTACGAAAAAATAAAATGAAAATTACGTATTTGTTATTTAAAAATGTATAGTTAATTTATTAATTCATATTTTTATAAAATTAATGTGTCAAATTATTTTGAATTTATATTTAAATTGAATAACCTTACCAAAGCCATTATAAATATTTATTTTGATTATAAACGGGTTTTCAGATTTTAGATACAGAGTGAACATTAATAATCACAACAATACAGAAAAATTAAATCATGACATAGTTATAACTAAGAATTTACACATAAATTATAATACAAGGCTATTTATACATAAATGATGGTAAAGAAGGGTCAGAATCCGCGAGGGACATACATCAATGCAAGGGCTCGTTTTGACTATAATCAGTTGTAGATGAGTGTTTGTGGAAAGAAGCAGAATGACGTTATGTGCGTGGCGGTACCTTAAAGGCAGTGGCGTAGAGTGCCTTTATGGGGCCCCGTATAAAAATTTGTTTGGGGGTCTTAAGGAAAGGTAAAGATTTCTAACAAAAGAAAAAAAGCCGGACGTACTTCGCACGATGGGTGTACTTCGCACGACGGGTGGTATTCTCTTGACGGGCGTATTAAATTTTAAAGAAACGATAAATCATTTCTTCAATAAAACGATTCTGAACGAAGGAAGTTAATAATATAA
>JAIPRM010012064.1:0-12400 GCA_025469315.1 Stegophylla sp. TES_Ste_2020 | reverse complement strand
CATTGGATGTTTATAGTATACTTCACTTTAGTGTAGTTCTTGTACAAAGGAGAGGAAAAAACTTTAATATTTTTAATTATTTGTAATCATAATACAGTTAATTTTTTATTATTATTAATTTCCTTCGTTCAGAATCGTTTTACTGAAGAAATGATTTATCATTTCTTTAAAATTTAATACGCCCGTCAAGAGAATACCACCCGTCGTGCGAAGTACACCCATCGTGCGAAGTATGTCCGGCTTTTTTTATATATCACTTGTATGTGAATTATAAATAAAAATTTTTGTTACTATGGTTTTGGGAGGGGGGAAAGGCTAAAAAATTTATTTCGCCCTTTCAGAAGTTTCATCAAAACCGCAACTGTAATTTGTATACCCTGCAGCCTGGCAAATGACGCTTCTGTTACACATGTGTATGTATATTATAAAAATTATTATATCAAAATTTATATGTGATTTAAGGTTGTGACATTCGTTACAGGTCAGCAAGGAAACGAGCGTATGAAGTGCCACCGCCTGAATCGCTTCCGTTCGCCGTTTTCCTTTTGTCCACCTTCACCCGGTGTAACTCCACCGTGCCGTCGGTGAACGCCAATCCCTGTGAACATCGATAGGAAATTAAATTGCTGACACATATATAATGTGTATTCCAAGAATGTAATTGTTCAATGTATATTTAAGATTTTGTGGTTCTTATTATTATTATTTTTTTTTTTATGTAAACACTTTTTTCACATAGAAATACTTATCCAATAGTTTTGACCAGCAACCTTTTTGAATCATAATTTTTCTCTAAATTATAATTATAAGAAGTCATTTTTCACAATTCTTAATAATTTTCTCAATAATTGGGAAAAACCACCCAAAATTTGAAAATTTTTTTTAAAAACTGTGTTTTTATTTGAACCAAAGTTAATGAAAATTTAAGTGTGGTAGATAACATTTCAAAAAATGTTTTTGATACATGAAAAGTTCCAAAAAGTAAAAAAAAAAATTTTAATTTTTTTTGAACAATTTTTTCTCTGTTCTTTAAGATATTAATACTGGCTGAGTGAAAATTGTTTATGTGTTAAAGCCATTTTTTATCGAATTTTTGGTAGTTTTTTCTTAATTTTGAAGAAACCATGGAGAATTACAAAAAATTCCTTTTCAAAAGTACTTTCTTAAGGTTAGAGGTAAGAGTCTGATTCAAAAAGTTTCTACTTAAAACTTGTAGACAAGTATTTCTATACGAAAACGTGTAACTATAAAAAAACAAATGAATATATAAATTAATTGAAATTAAACATCATTGTAAAAATACTAGCTTCTTCGCTCCACTCAGAATCTAAAATTTACTTAATATTATATGAATGTTTAAAACCGGGTCTCTAATGAAATTTTATGATTCGGAACCTACGTTTCTTTTTTATGAAACCAGACTCAGAAATTTAACTAAAACACTAATTTTAAATAATAATAAAAACACATGTTTAATGTCGATTAAAATCCCTATTTGACCATTTTGTATCAGAAACCACGAAAACTGATACCTCAATTTTATTATATATTTTTTACAATCAAAACCAAAATCTTAACCGATAAAAGCATAAAGGTTTCAGTTTCTGGTGCCAAGTATGCCAAGATTTTTTTTTTTTTAATTTGCACGAAAACTGTTATCTCGCAAATTTTGAAAATCCAATTCATCCTCTCCATACTAATTACAGAAAAAAAAACTGAAATCTTAAACTTGTTGGAGGAAAGGGGGGCTGGAGACATAACGTCTCACGTTTCCGTTTGAATAACACGGAAATCACATCAGACAGTACAAAATTTTCTTGCACAGCGATTATTTTGGTAAACTCTGCACTGACCGCGTAGGTATCTGTCGAACCGTTGTCCCGCGTTGATGTGATGGATAGTGACAGACAAGTGATGGTTCTGTCGCGAAAAGGCACCGTCATCGTTGGTGCTGTGACGTCATCGCAAAGGTCCCATATGTGTACTCTGAAAACAAAATACATAAATATGAAAGATGAAAAAAAAGAATTTTTTTTATGCTCTTATGACGTTTTCATTAGCCACATACGATGCATTTGGTTTGTTCAAAATTTATGTATGAAATTGGTTTCAGTAATTTGACCATAACTCCAAAAATTAAAATATTCACACCTTATCAATCTTATAGTATAATATACGCACTGAAACATTTTCAAATTCGAATTTGACACACCCACCAAAAACTTCACATATACTTAGAATGCTAATTATGTCAGATTATTATTGCTCGTTCATAGATGATTCATTCTAATTTATTCAAAATCGTATTATTCATTGACAGCGTTGAGCAAAGATAACCAAAAAATTATGTAGATAAATATTAAGAAAGATGATTGGATATAATTTTATCTAAATAAAGATGACTTTTTAATAGAATGCTGGGATAAAAAATAACTACAATAAAATTAATCTAGATAAATAAAAAGTTACATTTTAGATTCTGAGTGATACGAAGATCCTTGTGTTTTTACAATGATGTTTATTATTTTTCTGTTAATATTTTTTCGTAAGCAAATACTTGTCCAAAAGTCTCAAATAGCAACTTTTTGAAACCATATTTGCTTCTAAATGGTACTTTAAAGAGGTCATTTTCCGAATTTCTCAATTGCTTAATTTTATTTTGGGAAAACTACCTTTATTTGAAACTATATATTTTTAACCCCAACTGTAGGAAAATTTAAATATTAAATAGACAATAATATGAGAAATATATTGGCGAGAGAAAATTTTGAAAATGTGACAAGAAAATTTTGGAAATTGTTAACACTTTTTTTTTACTTAATTTTTTCTCTCTCTATTTATTAGATAAAAAAAAAAAAGAAAGTGAAATAAAGTAAAGTAACCTTCGGAAGCTGATTGACTTTCTGAAATAACATTATTATGTGACATTGGTATGTGAAAATGTTACGGTTCAGCCGGAGGGATCAATGCGGAAGTCAAACAGAATGCTGTACTTGGAGAAGCGCAGTTAATTAAGTTTTATTGTAGGCTGAAATAGCCAATATAGGTGGTTAGAGACCCCCCAAAGTTTTGTAAACTGTGTGAGAGGTTAGGTAAGATGGACATTGCCTCGCTACCAGCCACTATATTGTTTTTATACTTGTTGAATAAATGATGGTGGCTGGGCTGAAGTAATACGTTACAATTCCCACCCGGAACTCGGTTTAAAGATGAAAAAGAAAAAAAAGAAATTAAAGTAAAGTAAAGTAATGTAATGTAAAGTATAGTAAAGTTAGAGTAAAATAAAGCAAGGGTAAGTAAATTATAGATTAGAAAGCCGGAAATACTTCTCACCACGGGTATTCTTCCTCCTCTAGTCAGATACTCTCAATAGATGTATTGAAAATGATTACTATTATTGATTTTTATATTATTAACTTCCTTTGCTCAGAATTGTATTACTAAAGAAATGATTTATTGTTTTTTTTTTTAAAATTCAACATACCCACTAAGTGTGTCTGACCCGAGGAGGAGCGAAAAATACCACTGGTACGATGTGTGCTTTTTTTTTCTATACTTATCTTAGGTATCATCGTTTTACTAAACTTATCATTGCTTTACTTTACATTACATTACAATGCATTAAATTATATTACATTAAGTACATAAAATTACTTTGCATTACATATCTTTCTTTTTTACTTTTATTTCTTATTGATTATAAAATCAATAAACACCACCATTGCAAAAAATAACAAAACTGATAAAATTAAATAATGATGAAAAATTTATTCGTAAATATATGTACATTTATAACAATAAAGAGTATGTTTGTAGATTATTGGTGAAATTAATCAAATTTAAAAAAAATATAATATCATATACAAATACATAATATTTAAGTATTGGATATCCGATTTAGTATACTCAGTGGCACTTTACTTTTTGTCATTTACATTAAAAATTAATAATTATAATATATTTTTTAGAATTCATTTAAATAGGTAATTCAGTATAGATGACACAATAATTTAGTTCATCATATAAATCATATAAACATTGTTTGACTCATTTAGATATGGTAAAACATAATACATTTTTTATCTAGAGAAATTTACCTTTTTGTGCTCAATACTGTTCATGAATATGTTATAAATATTTTGTCCATGTCGACTATTAATTCAATGTAGGTACAACAGGTGTCAATTAATTTCGGCACTCTCTGTCTACGGGTATTTTAGATATTGTAACCATTACCTGGAAAGCGAGTCCAATCCGAAAACTAGACTTGGAAATCCGGCACACCATTTGGCCTGGACGATGATCGATGCACCTGTGGCCACGTTTTGTGATACGAATAACTGTCTCAAGGCTTCTCGCCGGCATGCGTAGTACAAAATCACTTCGTTACTCGAACACGCAGCCTACAAATCAATTAGGTATTCTTTTTAAATATTTGAATCTTGATGAAAACTTCGGAATTATCTAAATGATAAGTACTTGTATTTAATACTATCTATGAGATATTTAATTGCGGATTCGGGTTATTATTAAAAACTTAAATTATAATTTGGAAAAGCCAGACCACGGTGGATCCCGGCCTCGAAACGGATTGATTTTCACCGCGTTACAAGGTCAACCGATTGGTTGTTTGTGATAAAGCTTATTATTGTATATTCTTAAAATTGCAGAACTTTATTTCAAAACTATAAGTACTAGATAGTTAAAATTGCCAACCCTTATCGACGGAATTTCAATAATTCAGACTAAAAAAAAAGTGATCATTAAGACACTTATTACCACTTCTAATTAAATTTCAAATTTTAGGCATTATAAATAAGAAAATATTAAAAAACGTTATACATATTTTATATATTGTATAATCATTTCGAAATAATTGGCCAAAGATCATTATTCAGTTTTCAAGTTAAAGTTTGTTTACAACAGATGATTTTCCATGTAAAAATTATATTTCAATCAAAGCTTTTAAGAATTTTAAATTCTTAATTAGGTTGAAATTTTTTCTATCATAAGATTTCTTATGTGTCCAAACTTTCTTAATAGTTTTCTACATGAATAATTTTTACAATCGCTTTAAGTCATAGTTATAGCTCTATAAATATCATTGTAAAACACCAGCTTCTCATAAAATTACTGGAAATCAAATGTGGGGACACCAAAATGTTAAAAAAAAAACAACTACAAAACGGATATCTTCATCATTTTTGATAACAATAGAATAAAAAATTAATATTTTTTATTGAAACATTAAATTCAATAAAAATATGAAATGTTTATAGTTCTCGTGTAAGACTTGTATTTTATGTAATATAAAAATAAATAATAATAATAATAATAATTTAATAGTCTTCATCATATTAGAGATAATGTAACGGGTGAATTCATGTGGGACACCGTTTATGTTCTTTATTGTTTTTTTTTTTATAAAAATATTATACCTTTTACGCGATTACAACTATGTAAAAGTATACGATTTCGTGCACGCAATAGTCGTTACGTTTTTAAACGCTCGTGCTGGATGGGTCTAAATGTGCCATGACAGAGTCGTAATTTCCGTTCGATTATTATAGGACACCCATTCCTGTATCTCACGATATTATACCGAGTGATTGAAACATCATTTACACCACATTTTTCTACATAATAAGAAAATATTACAATTTGTGGGTGACAAGAGTAGGATGACCATATTTAAGAAAATAAAATACAGGACAAAAATATTTTTCATAATATTTTTAAATAAATAAGTATTTATTATATATATATATATATATTTATGTTTTTGAATCGTGACAAAAGTATAATTTTTAAACTACTTATTATAGATTGAATTTAAACACATAAAAAACATAATGAAACTAAATTGATACTTTTTAAAATTTCTTCAAATCCTTTATATTTATGCATATTGTATACTTTACTTTCTAAAAAAAACTTGTTAATTCATTTTACAATTATAATTGATGTAATGGTATCCAAAAAATTTATTTCTACATTCTATTCAATAATTTAATTTCAAAAATTTTAAATCAACAGTAAGTCAACAAACGGGATTAATATGGGTCAGACTTGAAATTACAGAACAAAAAGCGTCCTAACCCTAAGAGAAGTTTGTCAGGACAACAGGACACAGAGCCGAAATAAAGGACAATCCTGTACAAAACAGGACGTATGGTCACCCTAGACTAGAGTGAAAGGGTGAAAAGCTCCAACTTATTGTAGAAATTGTTTAGGGTTAATTTCCTTGAACAGAGTTAAATCAAATACATCATATTATGTAATGATTTTTGTGATTTTCTGTTATCATAGAAAAAAAAAAGTATATATATTTATAAAAACCCACCTCTTCTTATAAGAGGTAGGTAGTCTAGTTACGTACGCCATTAGGTAGCAGTAGTAGAATATAATACTAACTCTTCTGAAAGATAATAAACTACTAAATATTTCACCAATATTAATGCCATGCCATTATTAATGTACACATGACATTTCGCACCCTAATTACTATAAATGATGTTAGTATAATTATTACTGTTCCTTAAAACAATGTTAATTTATCAGTCGATAGCATACAGACGGCGGCGAGCGTATTGTTATCATCGTTCCGTTGTGTCAACCTGTCAAAATCTTTTGATAACAAAAAGAAAATGGTCTGCACTAAACGACTGACAGAAAATTGTCGTTCGCCAAAGAATAATAGCAGTACTATTTACGTTGATAAAGTCCACTACATTCCCGCATTATATTACTGTCAAAGCCGACACAAAGTCTCCGTTCCACACCCTGTTAGAAAAAATAATTAATTACACTCGTTTTACATATTATACTCATTACAATTGTGTGCATTAATATAGACTAATCGCGTTGTTGTCATTAGTCAGTTTGCTGTCATACAGGGTGTCCCAGTACGATTGTTAAAATGCAAAGCGGACACTCCACGCACCATTGGTATTCTTTGATCCTTGGGGCAGATACTCCTAGTGGGTGTGCTTAATTTTAAAGAAACAATAAATAATTTCTTTAATAATACTATTCTGAGCGAAATATGTTAATTACATAAAGAACAACTATAATCGTCATTTTCAATACACCAACCGAGAGTATCTGACTCGAAGAGCGAAGAATACCCATGGTGCAAAATATTTCGGCACCCTTGTCTGTAATTTAGTTATCTTTGCTTTACTTTACTTTACTTTCCTTTTTTTTATCCAATGAATAAAGAAAAGGAAAAAGACTATTTTACAAATATCATAAAAATTATATTTCACTATTAATTAAGAAAAGTAAAAAAACATAACTTTTGATGTAAGAAAAATTCCCAAAAATTTTTTTTTACATACATTTCATAAAGTTTGGATAAAAAAGTTAGTTTTTGAATCTTTTTTGTCAAACGTTATGTAGTTTTTGTTTTCAAATTTTTAAGAAAATTGTTGAGAATTCCGAAAAATTACCTCTCAAAATTACTATCTAGAGGCAAATCCTATATCAGAGAGTTACTTGTTGAAATTTTTAAACAATTGTTTCTATACGAAAATGTCTAAACTTAGAAAAAACGAAAAGAGTAGGAAAAAAAATGTACAAATATCATTGTAAAAACACTAGTTTCTTCGTTTCTTCGTTTCTTCTTTGTTTCAGAATCTAAAAATGTACACATTGTTGCTGTTGTGCAATGATGTAATAATATATATATATATATATTTAGGTTGAAAATTACTAATAAAACAAAATTTTTGCATCTGTCAAGTACTACTGGGACACCCAGTACATAATTATAATAATATAATTCTATTGGTCATACCTGCATACGACAGTACCTACCTATATGTGGTGTGATAATCACATTATAATATTATAATATATGTACTTAGAAACAAAAAAACCATTCATTCCTTTTCTCGATAATCACATGTCGAATTTGCATAATTCGCTTGTAAAACATGGTTTCGGTGTGCAAACGGCGAACGGAATACCACTTTAAACATAGGGCAAGCGGCTATAATGTGTCACATGGAAAGAAATAATAGTAATCATTATGGACATTGTTTTCTGTTTATTGAGAGTAACTTCAACTAAAGGTATAATATTATTCCTTAAACGACTGATCCTTACGCTGTGTTACACTTTTGTTTGCCATGCAATTTGGTCAGCGAACGTGATATTACTGTCACTTAAACCATGTCCAAGGGCACCCGTAGAAATTTTTACAAGGGAGGGGTTTCAACTTTATGAAATTTTATTAATACGAAATATAATTTTCATTTTGAAATTTTGAGTGGAGTGAAAAAAATAGTGTTTTTACAATGATTTTTATTTTCTGTATTTTTTGACTAAAAACTTTTTGAATCATAATTTGGCTATAGATGGTACTTTAAATGATTTTTTGAAATTCTTAATAGTTTTTCCAAAATTTGGGAAAAGTTACCCAAATTTTGATAAAAATGCCCGTAATGCTTTTTAATTTAATACAAACTTTATACAAATTTAATTAAAGGTAGAATATTGTACCGTAATTGCGTGTAATTTAGGTAAAACTAACGAATTCCGTTGAAATCTAAATTCAAACAGTTATAGAAAAAAAAACTTGACTTACGATTTTCGAGATTTTTTCAGGTCAATTAGACATATATATTACTATGAGTAAGATCACATTACATTTTCAAGTTTTAATATCAAAAATCAAAATTTTCATTACATAAAAGCTAACAAAAAATGAGAAATTTCTGAAATTTTCAAAATGCTGTACTTAATTCAAAATTGATCTAATTTCATTGTTTCTAATTCTCCTATTTAGATTATATTACATAATAAAGCCTCCAATTGAGTGATTATCTGATAAATGTACGAAATAAACAGACACTTATTCTCTACTATTCGGGTGGTTAGGCTAATTTGAAAAATAACCTATTTAAAATATCACTTGAGTGTAACTCCTAATCTAAAGAGTTACTGTGTGAAACTATTCCACAATTTCTAAGAAAAATGGTGTTTTTATATTACTGTTCATCATTTTTTTAAATATTTAATTCTATTCAATGTTTTTTTTTTTTTTATGGGAACCAAATTTTCTTATTTGGAATTTTATACTACAATTTTTTGAAAAAAATCAAAATAGCCATTTTGTAAACCTGAATTTTAGAAAAATAATGGTGCTTAAATCTTTTAAAGTTTGTGAATTATTTAATAATTTGGCCAAATACGTCATAATAATGGTAATTTTATGAATTATTAAATTATTCAAAAATCTAAAAAAAAAATCATAAAAAATGAATGGATTTTATTAGAGATAACACCAATATTATTCTAAAAATCAGATTCATAAAATGGCTATTTTGATTTTTTTCTAAATCTATAGAATAATATTTCAAATTTAAAATTGGATCTTGAAAAAAATATATATATTGTAGCGCAAATTCTGTAGTAATTAAAAAAAGAAAAATAAAAATAAAAAAAATAGTTGAAAATTGTCAATAGAACCAAACTTATTGTATTTATTAAATCATACTGAGACTCTCTGTAAAAAGTAGTGAATTGTAAAAATTAAACTTATAAATTACAATTGGTAACTCCCCACTTCTTAATCTGTTCATTTAGAATAAAGCAAAATGTATTCAAACACACGTTAACTGTAACTGCCTTTAAATCTATAATTTCAGCCGAATTATTAAACGAAAAAAGTCACTTTCGTTTCGAGTCAGTTATCACGTCGTAAATAACTAATTAATTAAAAACAATGATTAAAATAATAAAAATAATACTCTAAGAGATGCTATTAGCAAATTAAAAACACCGTTAACGATCGCACGTTATAATAATGCAATTTATATTTATATTATATAATTGTACATATTATATTATATTATTATGCACGTGGGAAACGTGTTACTCATGAATAATGTAGGCACAGGGATGGATGGACATAAAATACACAATTTATATTGAAGTGAATGTGGACATTCACCGGTGAATGATGACATTTATTACCATTTTTGGTAAATTTTGCATAAATATTAAAAATATTATATTATATTTTATAATTAATGGTTTTAATAAACGTTAAACTCAGTAAAATAATTTATTTAAATTAAAAAAATAATTAAGAATAATGAATTTTTATAATTCTTTTGAAACACAATAAACATTATGAAAAGTAAATTTTGTTTCAGTAAGATGTTTGAATGCTACATTATCTATAAAAA
The DNA here is from genome assembly GCA_025469315.1 of Stegophylla sp. TES_Ste_2020. Taxonomy (NCBI): domain Eukaryota; kingdom Metazoa; phylum Arthropoda; class Insecta; order Hemiptera; family Aphididae; genus Stegophylla; species Stegophylla sp. TES_Ste_2020. Next base: position 2,204 of record JAIPRM010012064.1, on the reverse strand, counting down.
AATTTTCGATCTTTTTCACAAACAATAATAAATGGTAAATTTTGGTCTATGCTTTTGGTTAGGTTAAGCTAACCTAAACATGTAATTTAAAATTTAGAGAGAAATTTGTTCATTCAAATACAATTATAGAAATGTTTGTTTTTGGTTTTTGAGGGAATTCAACGATTCGACGACAGGGGAAAAAAAGAAAAGATGATTTACAACAAACAATACTTACTTGTTTGTTTTTACTTTTTTATTTTTATTATTTCAAATCTAAGGGGGATAAACGAATTCATTGTCGTGAACATTTAAGTGGCCGATAAAAATGTACAATGGAGAAAAAAAAAACCAAAAAAATATTTCAAACGGGCGACCATTTTCTTTATTTATTTCTTTTTTTACTTTCAACTCTAGTGCGCATAAAATATGACTTATTGCTTTAATTTTTGAGACCTCGTGTAATCATTGGATACTCGTAATATAATAACATAAATCACGAGCTCATGTTGGTGATGTTTTTTAACTACTATACACCCGAATGTAATGAACCCCTATTTATTTTACCATAAAAACATCCCTCATTACTCCTTGTCTCTGGGAAAATATTATCCAAGCTACATTTGTTGGATTAGCAGTTATTTAAGCAGTTACTCTAACTTAAAATGCATATTAATAAAAATTAGTCACTCAGCAAATCATTTAAGAAAAATTGAGAGCAGGTGTTTTAATTGAAAAAAATCAGTTTCTTACGAATTTGAACTTTATAGTCTAGTGAAATATGAATATTTTAGCAAATCGATGATACAGTTGGACCACGGCTGGTAAAAAAACACGTGAGAAATCACTTTGAAAAAAAATTTTACTGAATTAAAAATTAAACGTTTGATAAAGATTTTTATTATAATAAAATATAAAAATTTTTCTCATACTTTTTTTTTTTTTATTTTTAGTAAAATTGTCTTTTTTCTTAACCGTATACTTAAAACAATTAAAATATTAATGAAAAATTGTATTTGTAAAATTTGGCCTTGGGTTGGACACTTCTACCATACACAGACACGAATTACAATTTCGAGTTAGCTCGAGATGTATGTTATACTTGCTAGTATTGTGTTGGTACATTAGTGGCATCAAACGATTCGGTCAAACGCTGTTTTTGGAAAGTCCGTTTTCCCATAAACCCGGTAAAATAACTATCGAACAGGAATTTATTTAATATTCCGGTCAGTGTCCTGCCGCCGTTGAATTATTCATTAGAGACGTGGTTTTCCTTTTTCCGAAGTATGTGCGATAAATACAGTTTAACCGGGACGCGTTCGGTGTCTGTTGGGTAACTTATGGGTACCTCCAAGGTGGGATACGTCCTTACTTTCGAAGAAAATTACCACAAATAAGTTTAGCGATTTTCCAAAGAAATTCCACAGGGTTCGGTGAAATAATAATTTTCGTTTTCGAATTAGTATTTTTGTTTCATAATATTATTAACGGTATTCACGAAGGCAGTTACATAAGCAAAGGGGGTTGAAAAGCTTAGGCTAAATCATCCCTTCCAGTTTGCCCATATTATATTTTAATCAATACAACTGTTGAATTAAGTGATGTTTGATTTTCTTTTTATTATTATATATTATATTAAGCGTTTAGAATATTATTATATTATATTCAATATATGATATAACTGAAAAATTATTTAAGTAAAGATAATGTTATTTTACAGTTACAATATTTATTAAAATAAAACATTTTTTCTTCCAATATAATATGTGTAACAATTTTTTTTCGAATTGCATATTTTAAAGCATATTTTTCCTGTTTTTGGCGCATAAGTGCATGCACATTTAACACTTTTTTAGTGCATGAAATTCACAGCCCTGGTTATGACTTATATCAATAAAACAACATTTATCCTTAGTCAAAAATTTAATACTAAATTCATTTACCTCTAATGCTCAGACAGATATAATTTATACAGAATTTTCCAAAGCCTTTGATCGAGTTAATCTTGAAATATTGTTCAGTAAGTTGCACAACTTTGGATTTTCTAATCCTTTGCTTTCTTGGTTTCGCTCCTTTTTATCACGTCGTTCTCAAATTATTAAACATCTAAATTTCTATTCTCCCAAATTTAATGTACCGTCTGGTGTTCCCCAAGGCGATCACTTATCAACCCTCCTTTTTAATATTTTTATAAATGACTTGCCTAATGTCATAATAAAATCTGA